>JAGDQP010034354.1:6102-20158 GCA_022664845.1 Lepisma saccharinum | reverse complement strand
TCGATAAAATCATGGACATTGTCGCGTCCGACCGTCATGTAAGCACTGTTTCGATTGCCCAAGAGCTAAACATTGCACAAAAAACCGTGTGGAACCATTTGCATAAGGCTGGATACACAAAGAAGCTTGATGTATGGGTGCCACACGAGTTAACGCAAAAAAACCTCATGGACCGAATTTCCATCTGCGAATCGCTGCTGAATCGCAACAAAAGCGACCCATTTCTGAAGCGGTTGGTGACTGGTGATGAAAAGTGGATCACTTACGACAACGTCACGCGAAAACGGTCGTGGTCGAAGCGCGGTGCGCCGGCGCAAACGGTGCCCAAGCCAGGATTGACGGCCAGGAAGGTTTTGCTGTGTGTTTGGTGGGATTGGCAGGGAATTATCTACTATGAGCTGCTCCCCTACGGCCAAACCCTTAACTCGGAACTATACTGTCAACAATTGGACCGTCTGAAGGCAGCAATCGGCCAGCTTTGGCCAATAGGAGAGGCATTGTGTTCCACCAGGACAACGCCAGGCCACACACATCGATAGTGACTCGCCAGAAGCTCCGGGAGCTTGGTTGGGAGGTTCTTATGCATCCACCTTATAGTTCGGACCTGGCACCGAGTGATTACCATCTGTTCCTGTCCATGGCGAACAAGTTTGCTGGTGCAAACTTCGCGTCAAGAGAGGCTTGTGAACATCGACTGTCTCAATTTTTTGCCAATAGGGACAAGAGCTTCTATGAGAGAGGCATCATGATCTTACCTTCCAAATGGCAACACGTTATCGAACAAAACGGTGCATATGTGACCTAAATCGGATCATTCTAACTATGGTAAGTCAAGCCTTCAATGTCATGCAAAAATAATGGATTACTTTTTACTACACCAGATATATAAAGAAAAATCCTTGAACTTTTCTATTCGTCAGTGTCACTTGACTTCTGGAAAGTAGATGGTACACGCATCTTAGCAGAAGGTATACGCTAATGTGTAAGGTAAACCAGAGACCGCAGTATACCCTCGACTACAGCCCTGATAGTAAATTCAAAGTCGTGGTGTCACAAAGGCGAATCCAGAGGGGGTGGGGCGCCCCCCTTCAAGGAAAATTATTTTTATAGCATCATTTCAACAATTTAAGAAAAAAGCTTGCACTTGTTTCAGGATAAATCAAATTTATCTAGAAATCTAAATCTTTGGGAATGTCATATTCCATGATAACATTTAGAAATATGAAGGGAATCAGGGAAAATATGATATTTATACTTAAAAAAATCATTTGGCGGGAAAATCTCGAAAATGTTCCTGGTCTAATCCACCTGAAGCCCCCCTCCTCACGAAAATCCTGCATTCGTCACTGTGGTATCAAACGAAAGTAGTCTCTTCGTTCTCCTTACGTTTAATTCTTTATTTCATTATTTTCAAACCTCTCCACATCTTGCTAAATTAATGTTTTTATTCTTTGCAAATAGAACAAAATCAGCGAATCTAATAAATCTCCCCCCGCCCCGCACAATCGTAGTCCCAGCGTTATTATTCTCTACTTATTTGTTGTGGACAAGCAATGTACATGTCCAAAATCGTGCATTGTTAATATAATGTTACTTCGTATTCTATGTCCAAGACATGGACGGAAATATCTCCCTCCCACTTTTATCAGCAGAAAGAGCTTTCTTTATTACATGCAACGTCGACGATTACGTTAAAATTTTATTGAACGCTTAGAATCGTTTTAGAGGATTTTATTACACGTATTTGTAAATATTCTGAATGCTTGTTTACATAATTCAGGATACAAGACGACTTCGGCGTCCTGTGTAGATTTGCTTGATAATGTTCAATAACACAGTTTCTTGTGAAACAACTGATGCTCAAGAATAGAAGTCCAAATATATGGTTATTTATGGTGACGGCAGTGTTACAGATTCTTCATACAATTGCGTGATGTTTGTATTTTAAGTTACGTTAAGCTGGTTGCATTCAGTTCGCTGCGATTTAGTTGATTCAGAATCCATCTAACCTAAATGGTCTATATCTACATTAAATTGACAACGTTTCAATACTGTAGGATATTTTAGCGTCACATATGAAGTTACAAAATACCTTACATAAACGTTAAGTCAAAATGCTTCCCATTGGTTAAGCCATTTAGAAAGAAAAACGTGTTGAAGGTTATTGTGTACATGTATTTGACTATTACAGAGCTTACCAAGGCCAATGAGATAACATATCCTTTGATGAAAAGTTGTGAAAATTACCCACAAACCTAGGGTATGCTTCCTGATATGAAAATGAAAACCACTTGCCACACTAAACATTTCTATGTTTAACGATTTCTATGGGTTTAGATTCATTGAATTGAATTTTAGTTTTAAGGCCTTTAGGCAACTTTGGCTCAAGGCGGATGAATGATGATGGCATGAAGAAAGTAGGAGGAAACGGGAGAACCCCAACGCACAAGCCCACATGGCATAAGCAGGGATCGATCCTACGACCCCTATCACCAGAGATGAGCGCCAAACCAATTGAGCTACCGTGGCCCATTTAGATTCATTATTTGAATTTAACTTTGAACTGTATTAATGGCCTTTAGGCATCTATGTGGATCAGGCTGGGATAGGATAAGTATGCGGATAGGGCCAAAGTTTACGATACCATCGCGGCATTTGCCTGCAGTGACTGAAGTAAAACTTCAGTCTGGATGATCGGCCGGTAGTATCGAACCCACGGACTCCCGAATACGAAGTCAACGTTTTAGCTAGAGCTACAGTAGCTTAATATTCATTATTTAAGAAAGAATAATAATCTGAGCGCATTAAGAGCCATATTCAAAATCTAAGGGGGAAAGTAGATTTCCTATCCTCTACGTTTTACAACAACTACTCAAATTTGAGCAGAGAAAAGTTATCAATTATGGAAAGGTTTAGTTTTCTAACTTTGCTTAATCGATAGTATGTGAAGCTAGATTTTTAAAACAGAGCCTAATTTGTCTTTTAAAAAAAAAATAAAAAAAAATCAGGAAATAAAACTCTTAGAAGAAAAATTGCAAATCATACGGACTCCATTTTCTCACATTAGGCAACCTGATTTCTAATATGGAGATAACATTTTATCTTGCTACAGAGCAATTCAAAATTATTAATCCGCTTATAAATGACTATTACCATTATGTTTATGGAGATATGGCGATCATTTTCTCATAGTTCTAAATTTTGTTTACGTTCTCATGCGCACCAAAGGAAAAAAAACAAAACAAATTACGACCACACAGGACAAAGCGTTCTGCGCTCTGCAAATGGCCCGCAAAGTCTCCGGACCTAACCCCTTGCGAATTCTTCTTGTGAGGGGTTGTCAAGGACAGTCTACATGTGCCACAATTGTTGACAACGCTTGATAAGCTCATGTTTCGGATTCATATTGCAGTTGAATCGGTGACAACTGACCTATTTCGCACTGTATTTCGTGAATGGAACTACCGTCGGAGGTAAAATCAATGTTTCAAATGCGATTCGTTATCATTCTAATGACAAACATTTTCTTTAACTTCTTTAATTTTACGAGACTGAGACCTGTGGTCTAGGAGAGGTCATTCAAGTACTAGGTAAGCACATTTTTAGTCATTTTAGGACCACCACCCTCTTGCAAGAAAAAATAAGCATTTTTGGACCCTCTCCCCTTGTGCTTTCATAACACTTGTCAAATTAACTAGTTACTTCATAATCCAAAATATTTTCTAATTCTTTAAATCTACAATATGTTTTTAAGCAAATTTTACGTGGACATTGTTTTGATCACCCCTCCCCCGATTGTCAAATAAAAGAAGCAATGAGCCCCCTCCAAGTAACAAGATGAGCTTATGTCAGTCTGAAGGTAAATTTTAAACATTTGTCTTTTGATTGCTATGTTCTCAACACTTCTTGTGCATATTATGATCATTAGCAATAGGCTATCACAGAGATGACGCGGGTTTTATCCCTGATTTCGCCACCAAAACCACGGATTCAAATACTCTAGCTTCTGTGGAAAAAAAAATCAAATAGCGATCGAAAATGGTTATTTTTTACATTGTGTTTCGAGTCTAAGACATTGCGATCTTGTAGTGATTAATATGTAAATGTATATTGAACACACACACAATCATATTATTGTATATACAATGTAGTAAACAGCACTGGGCTGGGACGACGATGGAATAAAAGTTCCGCGAATAAAGCTAAAGCGTAATCAACAATAAGTTGAAAACCTGTTTGTCGGATGTGGCCAATCTGTTTGCCAAGTCTTGATGTAACCTATATTGCCCCCACTTCGTGATTCTAATTAACCCTAATTCCTCAGAGCCAATACCAGAAGGAAGGAATACGAGGGGAAAAGAAGTTGGCATAAGGCCCACACAGAAGTATGGAAAAGTGTCACACTTCCACCATAATTTCTGTTCAGTGAAATAGACCATTGCTGTGACAAATTTCTCTCCCGTAGACTAAATATTACCAACGTTATTTTTCCCTTTACAAACATCACAAGGTATCCTTGGTCATAGATTTCATGAAATCAAAATAATCTTGATAAATTATTCTACGAAAATTATTCCAGGCTGTTAAAAACAAACTTACATGGCAGACATATAATTTATTTTTAGTTGTTAACTTCGTGATGCAAGCTAATGTATTATGGAGCTTATTAGGAAAGTTCCCTTCTTTCAAGTTATATGCTTCTCTACCACACAAAAATCATTCCTTTACTGTATATTTTGAAGGTTATTCAGTGGCGAATAGTGCGGATAGACAAGATAACCCAGGTTTCTCCATTTTTTAAAAAATGTTTTGTTTTCACTGTAATAAGCCTGTGATATGTTTTCAGAAAGAAATAATGTAACAGCAACACAGGGACATTTTATGTTACTTTTTTTATTATTATTCCATATGTCCACCCATATGTTTATCCACATTTCCGCCAATAGTTATGTTCACTTTTTTGAGGATCTATTTTTGGCGACGGAGAGGCTAATAATTCTGTAATAAAGCTTGTAGGGCTTCAACGAAATATGGCAATAAAAAACTGACTTTTGAAATTACTGACACTGAATCACCCGTGATTCAATGTGGCAATGTGGCGTAGCTTTTCTTCGGGATATTTTCGAATAATACGTATTTCTGTGAAACTGAATATATCACACTATCATTTTCGCTATTTAACAATTTACTTACTTACATTTCAGCGCATTGTCATCCAAATTAATGTCTGAGGCAGTCCCAAATCTGGTGCTCCTATATTAGTCCCTTCTGGAAATTACTATCTTGTTAAAAAAGAAACAGCAGCAGCAGCTTACTCGTTAGGTACGAAGCGCCAACGCGCTGATATTTTTCCAAATCACAACGGATTTAGGAACTACATTATTTTCGCCCTAAATTTACACTTATTTTCTTTACTTGTTTGTTTAATGTATAGACTTAGATTGTTCTGATTCAGACTTCTGAC
Source organism: Lepisma saccharinum (assembly GCA_022664845.1). Taxonomy (NCBI): domain Eukaryota; kingdom Metazoa; phylum Arthropoda; class Insecta; order Zygentoma; family Lepismatidae; genus Lepisma; species Lepisma saccharinum. The sequence goes on along the minus strand of JAGDQP010034354.1, from coordinate 14,694 downwards.
AAGCAAACGTTCTGATGAGGAGAGGGGAAATATATAGTTTTCTTTCATCGTGTTTACAATACTGAAGCACGTGCTCATGCAAAATTTGGCCACTCAAGGGCAATTAGACCCTACTTTGAGATACATCTATAATAAAATCCTCTATATACAGAGAGAACCGTCCGGAAATATATTTCATTTTTAGAATGCTTAAAAAAAATCGAAAAGTGCATATTAAAGAGTTTGTGGAAGTTATTAGATGATATATTCATCATAAGCGCCATCTTAAATCTCGCTCGACTTTTTTCAAAATTCGAAGGGATTGTGTAATGCATTAATCTAGGCTAGAATGTTACGAGAGTGTAGTATTTTTTACTATGAATTCCTGTGAGGGATAAAGAAATGTGAAATGGCGCGAACTTCGGATCGACAATGGGGAGGCACATGAGTTCGAACCCCATGACTGACCATCCTGATTGTGGTTTTCCAGATTTGACTGTTTCAGCAGGCAAATGCCGGGATGGTATCTTAAGATTGATAAGTTCCTCTACCCTACTCTATCCCAGTCTGAGCCAAAGATAACAAGAGAATATAAATAAATTGACAATTATTTTAAATTGAAAAGGGCTCCTCATAACATTTAGACTGAAACTGTATCAGAAAAGTGTTGCTGCAGTTAGTTGTGACGTTACAATATTTTAGTAAGTAACAATGGCAACTGTATACATCCAGAAGTGTAGAAGGGCGAAAATACTTTTAAAACAATCAAAACCAAATAAACAAGCCAAGATGCATCAAACGTCAACACACTCAGAAATGACAAACGAGGGTCGTAAAAAGCTTCTCGTAGAGCTGACTTCTACTTGAGGGCAGCACTCTGCAGACCAGAAACTGAAGTACCCAAAAATTTGGAAACTATCAGAAATATGACTTCACCCATGTTTTTATACGGAACTTTGATCCTAATATTAGTATCAAAATTAATAATTAAACGTAATAATCCTTTACTGATATTGCACTGTTTTCAGTTCCTTTCGAAACAGCAACGTCTACGGTTTTAAAACAAAGTACAATACTTATAAACAACCACCAATAACCTTCTGTAAACCGTAGAAAATCTCTCACAAGGAAAACTCACTTGGTGTCAGCAAAATCGGGAAAATGAGACTAGACTTATTCGAAAGATCATCATAAATAAAGAAAAATCCCAAATTTTTGACCCCGGAAACCCCTAGAAAAATAGTAACTCAATGTGAATTATGGAAAGGTATGAAAACATGCACGGAATAGGTTATAACATAAAGTGAACGAACTCGTAAATAGATATTGTAAAATCATCAACATTAATACCCACTGGTAGATGATAAAAAGAACAGTGTTTTATGAGCAGCTTTAAATGTACTTGATTCAAAGTTTAGGATCAAAGTTTTATTAGGTTAGCCAAAGTACTGCAATCTATTGACATTGTAGTATACTTGTTCTTTATTAGGAAGACAAGACATTTTTAAGGAAATCAAGAAATATAATATTGTGATTCTTTTGGGTACGTGCATATAATGATATATGTGATTGGCTCTGGAGGAAGCGACGTTTGAATACTCATATGCACATAAGTTATTCTGAATTAACTGGTAATTAGTGACATAAGGTAATAAACCTGGATATCTATATAGATAATAAATGGATTGCCTAAGTTATAGATACAATTGTTTGATAGTTATTTCCTGCGACTTTCTGAGTTTAGAGAGCATACGGTATTACTTTAGAATATCGTCTCCGCCTTTATGATTATTAATGATTCGAACCCGAAGTAGTATAACCTACTACACCAATAAGAAAATAATACCCACTAAACCTGATACATTGGCGTTAATTTTAGAGCAAGTCCCTGCGAAGTTCACAGGAGCAATTCAACCCCCTCGACATCTATTTCTTTCGACCATACAAAATTTTGTTGAGTATGTAACAAAGACGCCATTGTATTTAGCTCCAGAATATGAAATTTGCAAACAAGGCAACTTCATCACGCTTCAATCGTTAACGCATTTTCAGTTTTTTGCACCTCCTTTTAAAACATATTAAATCGAATTTTACCAAGCTGGACACCTTGAGTTGCCACAGAGTTCCTATTCCTGTCAACTATTGTTCTGACGTAACAGATAGCAACTACTGTGAAGTACGACGTGAAGCCCTGCCATTTATGCGCTCTGCTCATCGTACAAAGTCAACTCCTCTGTAGGAAACGTACCTTTGTGAAAATCTATCGTTTTATTTCCTTATTGTTTAATTTGTTTATACAAATAACGTCATCTTCTTCCAAGTATAATTATTATTTCACCTTTAATCCTCTTAGTTCAATTAATATTCCATCTCATATATATATTTCTTATAAGAACATTACTTAACAAACAATTGGGGTTTCTATAATTTTCTTCCTGTTTCCGGGGTCACAAATTTGTGATTCATCTTTGTTTATGATGCTCTTTCGAATAAGTCTAGTTCCATTACCCAACTTTGCTGACACCAAGTGAGGTTCCCTTGTCAGTTTTCTTGAATGAATTTGTTATGATCTTTATGAACATACATCAATCTTTATAGCGACAAAACGAATACAGGAGAAAATACATGAGTTTGAATACAATTTTGACCTAATTCCGAACTTTTTTCTTTTCTAGCATACAAATTCTTGACGACCTTTTTGCTGAATACACAGTACACAAAATGTGTAGGTTTGTACAAACAAGAAAAAGATAATTGAAAATCAAGGGAAAAGTAATAGACAGGAATGAAATTAAATTCTTTTATCTCTTTCGTATATTGCAAACAAAATGTGATGAATGATCTCCCCTATCTGACTGAAAACAGAGCCCATGAAAGAGAATCGCACCACTCTTCCTGCCTCCCTCATATCCTTCTATCCCAATCGTAACTTATCAGTCATAACAGCTGGCTTTTGCGACATGTCCTTTCCCTTCCCTTCACACATTTAGACAATAACGTACCGAGAGGAAAGGGAGGGGGACAGGGGCGGGGAGGAGGGTTACAAGACTTGTTAATTTGATGTGACATGGAAATCAATCACGTAGATCAAGTGTCGTTTGTATCAATCCAACTCGTTTTACAGGAGAGCACAGCGCTAACGAGGCCGTCTGAAAGGGTAGCCGTTGGTGTTCGACACATATGCCAATGATATCTCCATATTTCAGGCTATGAGTGCATCTCCTGTTCTTTCAGACTAAAAAAAGGCACCTTAAAATACAGCGTTGTAAACGGAAGCAAAAGTTAAAAAAAAAACTGGCATTCTGCAAGTTCTTTATGCATGGATAGGAACATTAAGCAGTTTTTTCTATTATTATTATTACTACTTACTCTGTTCCACAACGAAGCAAAAATAATTCAACGTCACACCATATGTCACATCCAGGATTTTCTAATAATCTGGGAAGGGGTTGACTTAAACTAGGGCCATTATCAGCAGTGTAAGAATTAAACTTTTTAGCCTGGGGGATAAAACAACGCACATATTTCAACAGGCAATATACCAGGGTGAGTCATATGTTCGTAGCGTTGGGTGGCCCCGCCCACTCGATGCCGGAAAACCATGTGCAACGTGTAGAACAAGTGAAGGTGGTGGTGGCAGAAAACGTGTCTGTCTGATCACAGCGCTAACGGTGTGTGGGAGGAACTACGCGTTGAATACACAGTTGGCACGACAATGGCTGAGGAGAAACTTGTGTGTCGTGTGCTTCTGCGCCATTACTGGAAAAAGGGGTTGAATGCAGCAGCAGCCAAGGAAATTTGTGCCGTAGAAGGTGAAGGTACTGTCCACCCGTCCACAGCTAGAAAGTGGTTTCAATGTTTTTGGTCTGGTGACACCAGTCTCTATGACAAGCCCAAGCGTGGACGCCCTGTGACGACGGATATCGATGCCCTCCTGAACGCTGTTGAAGGAAACTCAGGAATCAGCTGACAGATGAGGTCCAGACATCACAAACCAGTGTCGTTCGTCATCTGCATCAACTTGGGTTTCGCTCCAGGCAACCGAGAATGGTTCCCCATGATTTGACTCCAGCTCAAGCTTAACAACGTGTGACCCTGTGTGAAGAACTGCTTCGAAACCCAACTGACGACAGGTTTTGGCGGCGGATCATCACGAATGATGAAAAGTGGATCTTTCTTCGTTATCCTGACACCGGAAAACAATGGCTTCGACCAGGTACGCGTAGCCAGTGGTTCAAAGAGGGCGGTTTGAAGAGAAGACAATGCTGTGTGTGTGGTGGAATTTCGAAGGTCCGGTGCACTGGGAGCTCGTTCCACATGGTCGTTCCGTAGATGGGACATTGTATGCTGAACAACTGCAACGGGTATACGATATTGTGCGCCGTCGTTATCCAGCACTGGTGAACCGAAAGTGACTGCTCCTCCAATTTGACAACGCTCCATGCCACAGGTCAAGAAGAGTCCGCCAGCACATTGCGGACATGGATGGCGTGGAGATTTTACCACACACCCTACAGTCCGACCTTGCGCAATCTGATTTTCATCTGTTTTGTTCCATGGTACACTTCCTGCGGGGCAGACAATTCCATTTCGTGGATGATGTGACAACTGACATTATTGAGTTCTTTGCTTCAAAACCTGCAGCCTGGTATCGTCAGGGGCTTGTGTCACGTGGAACGTTGGAGAAGGACCATACAGTGTGATGGGATGTACTTCGCCGAATAGGCTTCTGTGGTACAGGGGGAGGCGGGTGCTGCACATTATCAATGAAAACGCTACTAACATATGACTCACCCTGGTATATATGAGGGTGAAGTCATAAGTCATGTTAACTATTTCTTCTTTTGAATGGGGGATAACAGGACAGATAGAAGATACACGTTGGAAAGCTTATGACATGGGCTGTCGAGTGGTCCCACCAGATGGTGTATGTGAGTAGAGCTGCATGTCTGAGCATGTCCGAAGTTCAGTAGGTGAGCGACAGTGGTCCGGAATGGGGGTCACGAAGAGTGAACAACGTGCGTACTTGAAAAAAGCATTTTTCCGCGGCAGGAATGCACGGGAAATCCATACAGAGTTATGGGAAGAATTAGGTGCGCGTGCCCTACCCTATCGAACTGTGTAGAGGTGGATAGCAGCTTTCAAACGAGGCAGAGTGTCTACTGCCGCGCACGCGCAGTGGACGTTGTGTGTCCACGGACAAGAATGTACGGGTGATGATGCTGGAAAGGGTAGGGCATGCGCGCCAGCGAAATGCTACTTTCACATACGCACGTTGTTCACTCTTCGTGACCCTATTCAGGATCACTGTCGCTCACTTACTGACTACTGAGCTTCGGGGCATGCTCAGACATGCAGCTCTACTCACATACACCATCCGGTAGGCTGGGACCACTCGACAGCCCATGCCATTAAATTTCCAACGTGTATCTTCGATCTGTTCTGTTATCTCCCATTCGAATGAAGAAAAAATAGTTGCCATGACTTACGATTTAACCCTCGGAAACAAACGAACAACGAAAGAAACAAACAATGGAACAAACAAACAAAAAAGAAGAAGGTAGGGAAAACATGTCCCATTTTCCAAATGTGGTTTCTAAAATAAACAAGTCAAAATAAAACATTTACATTAAACTATTTCATAAACATCAGAAAAGAAATGGCTTCAAATAGGCTTCTTAGCTGCTAGTAAAAGTTCATAATACCCTTGTCACTTCCATGAAAGTAGTTCCAACTTCTGCCAAATAATGTTCAGATTTTCTATCTAATCTTGATCGAAACACTTTCTAGGGGGAAGAAATTTATCCCTGGCAGGGACAAAAAATATTTTTTTCAGGGTGGGAAACTTCTTTGCCGGAGGGTGGGGGTAATCCAGGGCATCCTCTCCGCTAATTCGCACGCTGATTATCAGGATCTTTGTTGCCTTTCCTGCAAAGGAAACTTTATGTCTAGGGTTAGAGGCATTACTTTCATTAATTTTCTTTTGTATTCGCGAGGTACAAGCTATTTATTATCTGCTTTTTCTCGCGAAAAAAAGATACAGCCATGTCGCCTTCACATCAAATTTGCTTCCAAAAAATTTATGAAAAATTGCAAATGGATTCTCGATACATTCGATCCAATCTCACTCTATGGATTACGGAACTCGCAAGTTCATCGCTGCAGTAACAAACGTTCGCCATTGGATTCTTTTCCAGGCAAAGTCAAGCTAGCTTCCATCATGAACACCTACCTCGCAACGTCTCGGTCTTTCCAATAGTCTCTTCTTCTCTGCTTTCCCAACAACGATGGAATAGAATCTTAGTTTTTCACCATCCGAATTACATGACCTTTCCATTTTAGCCATCATGATTTCATTAGACTTACATGCAGTATTACGTGAATCGTACAGTGAAATTCTTCATTCAACAGTCTCCTCTATTATCCGCTCATCTTGTTCCATTTCAGCGCGTACACTTTTCTCAAACAATCATTTTCAATTTATCTTCAATCTGCAAAAGTCGTACTCCCAACTTTCACAAGCAAAACGTATTACCAGAATAGAATTCTGAATTTCAATTTCTTGATAATATTAGCGAGGTTAGGAGTTTCTAGACTTGCGTCACCGCAGGCAAAATCTTCATTTACGGATGTTTCGAAAATAGAACCTAACGCTTTCCACTCTGTCAATTTGTAGGCTTACTTCTGTAAGTAATAATTCTCAGGACTGTCGGGACATTAATATGTGAATTCACATTCCGAAATAAAATTAGCTAGGTTTGAATGAATTAATTTAAATTATGGCCTTTAGGCATCTAAGACTCAGGCCAGAATTAACTAGGTGTTAAATAATCGTCCTCACATGTAACTGTACCTTCAAACAAACAAATCCTAGTTTGATCAGCTAGGTCTTCACATTGCTATTATTATTATTATTATTATTATTGTAACGGGTACGTATCAATTACGAATGAGAACAGAGAAAGTAAATTTAAATATTTCGGAGCATACGTAACAAGCAAAAACGAGGTTACTGAAGAAATAAAAAGTCGTTTAGTATCGGGCAACGCATGTTTCTTATTCAGTCCAGAAACTCCTAACCTCACAATTAATATCAAGAAAGTTAAAATTGAAAATATACAGAACGGTATTCTGCCGGTAACTTTACAGTTGCGAAAGTTGGAGTACGACCCTAGCAGATGAACATAAATTACGTGGGTTTGAAAATAAGGTTTTGTGAAAGATATACGGGCTGAAACGGAACGAGCTGAAGGGAGAATGGAGGAGACTGCATAATGAAGAACTTCACGACGGACTGTACGATTCACCCGATGTTGTAAGAATATTGAAATGAAGACGACTAAGATTGGCAGGCCATGTAGCTCGGATGGGAGATAAAGATTATATTCCATCTTGGTTGGAAAGCCGGAGGGAAAGAGACCGTTGGGAAGACCGAGACGACGTTGGGAGGTCAATATTAGAAGGGATCTTCGAGAAGTAGGTGTTTGTGATGAAAACTGTCTTGATCTTCCGCAGGATGGATCCCGATGGCGTACGTTTGTTACTACGGCGATGAACTTGCGAGTTCCGTAACCTATAGAGTAAGTTATTATTATTATTATTATTATTGGAGGACCGGAAAATTCATGCCATCAACTGTATTTTGTATGAGTCATTTATACGAATAGCATGCATTGAAAATCCATAAACATTCGTCACCCAGGCGGGCTTCGTAGGCCTACCCCGTAACCTCTGGACGGTCGCACAGCAACCTGGTTCACACACAGACAACCACCCAGGCAAAAATTCACGCGAGTAGCTGCGAATCTACTACATCTCTCTCTGCATATCAGAGATGAGTGCGTATTATAAGTTTGAACGTTTATGAGTGTTTAGATAGACCCACTGCATCTTCTGTTTCTCTCATCTGGCGCCGCTCTTCGTCTCTTCTGTTATTGACACAGAAAACAAAAGATATCTCTGGTTAGAGCTGCACGCGCTAGTCGCCTGCTAACAAAAACAAGATAAGCAGCAATTAACACGACGTAAGATACAGCATCTTATTTAGCAGTGATTCACAACAAGCATTTCACACGGCTTGATTACACAGGTGCCAAACAAACTTGTTTAGTTCTTTTATTTATTGCCTCCACCAACAACAAAAAAAAGTTTGTGATACATTCGTTGTTAAGCACCGGAAATGAGGATTAGATGAATATCTACCGTATTTCCATCAGCACAATAATTCCAGCAAATATAAGGTACAATACTAGTAGCCACACCGGTTTTCGTTGATTGTTCGATTTGTGCCTACGGCTTGTAACGAGTTCCATCGTTGGAGACGTGAATATTTACAGCATGTAATAAAGCGATCCATGCAGTGTGTAAGCTCAAGTGATCCATGCATATTTTAATGCTCAATATATGTCATCATGATTTCGACATTGTCCTTCATGTCGTGAACTATACAGTGTGTTTCAAAAAGAATGACTGAATTTAAAACCGTACATCTCTCTGCAACGAAGAAACCCCCGAGATGAATGGGACTTGTACCACGTGAACTTCCGTAGTCCAGAGTTTGATATGACTACCGCTAGATGCCACTACTAGCACCCAAAACAGCCCTTGGGCTTA
>JAGDQP010034353.1:0-20159 GCA_022664845.1 Lepisma saccharinum | reverse complement strand
ATCATGGAAAAGTCCAAACCATTACCTTTCAAAACGTTCATTACTTTTCATTATCCAGATTAGGTTTTGATACCATTGAAATCCTACTAAAGGACCATGCAGGGCGAGATTTGCCATTTGCAACTGGAACGTTGACGGTGACACTTCACTTTAAACGTCTCTCTAAATGAAAGTTAGAACATATCGTGGTCGCGGAATACCTTATTTCGCAGGACCTGTTTACCTGACATGGACTAGGGAGTTTAGTTTGTGGTCTTTTTCGTTTTGCCATGCCATTTATTAAACAAGGCGCAAAAGCAGTAGGGCGGCAAGCCTTACAGACAGGAATGCAAGTTGCGGGGGATATGCTGGAAAATCGTCCCGTTAAGGAATCAATCAAAGCACGCGTTCACGAGGCTGGATCGGCTTTAAAGACAAAAGCCGCAAATAAAATGACTCAGTTGCTTACTGGAAGTGGTCGCAGACGGGCACGTAAGCGAAGAGCTCCTGGTCGTGTTGGTCCACCTCGAAAAATAAGCAATAGACGCCGTACTAAAACACGCGATATCTTTAGTTAATCATCATGTCGTTCCTTACACCCGGCAGTAAAGAGTGCTGTACCAATGAATTTGATTTGGTATCTGTACCCATGACACAAACAGCCATTGAATCCTCACGCATGGTTGAGTATCGGCCTATTTTATCATTAACATCAGAAGGACCTATTGAATTTGTTATTCCCGGAGACACTGCAGAGTATATTCATCCGGCATACCTCTACCTTTACGTTAAATGTAGAATTCTCCGTGGTGATGGTACCATTCTTCATGTAGCAGCGGCAGGATCTCCACCCGTTGCAGCCGATGTTGTCGGACCCGTTAATAATTTCCTCCATTCGCTATTCAATCAAGTAGATATTGCCTTAAATGACAAGTTGATTTCATCTTCTAATGGTACATACCCTTATCGTGCATATATCGAAACCATTCTCAATTATTCCGAGGATGCTACATCCACACATTTAACCAGTGCATTATGATATAAGGATACTGCCGGTCAATTGAATACTTTAGACAATACAAACACCGGATTTCAAAAACGTGCTTCTTATGTTGGTGGCAGTGCTCCTTTGAAATGTTTGGACGCCTGCATACAGATATTGCAGGGGTCGACCGTATTCTCCCTAATAAGGTTACTCTTCGCGTAAAATTGTATCGTAGCAAAGATACGTTCTGTCTTATGGCAGGGCAAAATGAAAACTTTAAGGTTGAGTTAAAGGATGTTACACTATATGCCCGTCGTATGGATATATCAGCTGATTTGGCTCTTCAGCTAAATAGCTACATGCTTAAAGATACTGCAAAATTACCATTAACGCGAGTTGAAACTCGTGTGCATACCATTCCTCAAAATGTATCAACATACAATCTGGATAATTTATTCCTGGGTAATGTGCCTAAAGCCCTTGTCATTGGATTTGTCTCAAATACTGCATTCAATGGTCGATATGATCTCAATCCCTTCCATTTCGAACACTTTGATTTAAATCATCTTCAGGTTCAAGTTGGTTCTAAATTTTATCCACCCACTCCCTTAACTCCAAAGTTTGGAGACCGTTTGTACCTTCAAAGTTATTATACCTTGTTTTCTGGCACTGGTATTTTCCATCAAAATGCCGGCCATACCATCACCTATGACGATTATCCTCAAGGGTATACATTATATGCTTTTATTCTGTCTCCTGCCAATACGCTTGATGATAGTACTTGCGATGTTGTTAAAGATTCTCCTGTAAATTTGAAAATTGGATTTGCAAATCGTCTTCAACATTCAATCACCTGTATTGTCTACGCACAATTCGATTCCCTGATCCAGATCGATAAAGATCGCAACATTTATACTGATAATGCTATTTAAAAACATACCTTTGCCAAATACCTCAAATCTATGACATCAATATAAGGTAGCAATAACATTGTATTTACCTCAGTCATTCGTGGGACGTCATGAAAAGAAGTATTGTGCAGTTCACAGCCTTTGACCAGGGAGATGGCGAGACGCAGGATCTTGTGATTAAAGAGCTTGCCATTGTGGATCCCGATCAAAATACGTCGCAGTCATGGATCTTCAAACCCCCATTTCCATTTACGGAGTTACCGATAGCCTTGAAGTATACCAACGATTACATCTCTACCCATACCATTGGACTTCACTGGGATGATGGTGATTTGGCCTATAGTGATCTTAAAACAATACTAATGGTTTATACTCAGGCCAGTTCAGTGTTGTGTACCTACGGAGAAACACGCCAACATTTTCTCCAACGCCTTCTTGGCCGGCCTGTAATTAACATAGAAGATCTCCAGTGTCCTAAATATATAGATTTATGTTTTCCCGTATCTTCGTGTGTACATCCACGACATCAGTTTGAAAAGTATCGATGTGCAGTGCGGGAAGCTAAAGCGTATGGACAATACCTAAAATACTTGGACTTATCTCGTTATATCCTTCCCAAGCGTTGTCCTACGTATATTCCAACACCGATTATCGACTCAGATGTGGACTCATAACATCATTGAAACTATTCTTTATGATTGTCTAAGTTCAACGGTATTCAGCGGTGTATATGCCATAGATACTCTTCCTGTGCAAGTAAAACACCCAGCCGCATTAATAATAAATTTAAGTCCTTCCAATAGTCGCGGCAGTCATTGGGTGTGCGTATATATTAATGAAAAAAGAATCGCCGATTGTTTTGATAGTCTAGGAAATTCACCTCCTAGACCCATTGTGAAATTCTTACAAAGAAACTGTAAATATTATTATGTAAATAGTGTCCAGTACCAGCATGACCAGTCTGTCTTATGCGGACTGTTTTGTATTGTGTACATTTACTTTAAAGTTCGTAATCAAAATGTATTGAATAAATTTCATAAAACCAACTTAAAACAAAATGATCATCTGGTACTCAACTATGTCAGAAAAATCAAAGCAAAAAATAAAAAATGTAAATAACTTTTCTATGTACCATGTAGTAGAGTAGTTTATTTGTAATAAAAACCTTTTACCTCTAATTTATTTTGGGTTTCATTTCATGAAATAAAAAGCAAACACCATATCCTTGTAGTATAGATTTATTATCATGCAAGTACAATTTTACAAATGAATTGTAGATATACCATCCATCACTTTTGATGCTTGTATCTTTAACCAAAATTGTAGTTGCATACAATTACGCAGTGCGCATGCATACTCGTGCACTGGCTGGTGGTAATTACAACATGAAGTATTGAGTTTGAAACTTAATGCGCGTAAGGCAGGACATCCCTGATCTTCAACATTCACAATGTTTTCCATGTGGAATAGTTTCTGTAATAATGTAATCTTTTCACTACCTTTGCAATAAAAGACAGAACCCATTTCACAACATTGTGAAACAATATGGCGGATGTGGGATATAGTATATCCATTCGTAGTGTCCCAGTGTAATCCGTGCAAATTGCGAGTTAACCATTCGACTTGTCTCTGATATCCAACCGGTAAATCATAACTTTCACAAGGTAATTTTACCATACAATGAAATAATAGAGTTGCATCACATGCAACTAGACAAAATTCACGCATAATATATTCATTCGCCGAAATTTTGAATCCCTGAAAATCAAGAATGTACTGCCTTGTGCTTAGTAAACCAGAACAATAGGATTTTCTTGCTCAAGAATCAACGGTATTAACTGAGCAATACACTCTGGGTCTTTTATGAACTGATGACAAACTTTAAACAGCGTGTTTTTCCCAATATGAAAATGACCCTGTTGCCGAAAATGTTCATAATAGTCTTGAAAAATCTCTGGGTGATTAATATGAGTTTCGACATGTTGTGCGATTACTGTTCCTGTGTTCCATACATACATACACTCATGCACACTATGTAAATTACATTCACTACATTGAATTTGATTTTCTTTTAAATATGCACTTATAGTTTTCAAAATACACTTGTCCACTATATATTCGCCCTTACAATTCAAACACTGAGCCATAATTCACTACACCACAGGGTCTTCAAGGGGAGCACGGTCCTTGGCACGGAGTAATGTCACCATTTCCCAGGGACACGTTCTTAGTATATGACGAATGCCCCAGTCAAAGTTTTCCTTCAGCGTAACTCCTGCTGGATGTTTCTCCAAATACAAGTGAAATAGTGTTTGTACAGTCCCTGGATCTTTCAGTATCAATTTCGTACGTTCTTCATTCAGTCTATTTATCTCGTAAGCTGAGGTATTTGGAAATGTATAGCCTCCACGATGTTCAAAGCAGATATGATTGCATGGGGTAGTACAGTTATTAAAGCACCCTTCACAGAGCATGGCATGGTCGGGAAACCAGTCCTCAATGATCGAGTATATGCACGCTTCGTCCACCCAGCGCGGAGAGCATTTGCAGGGCTCCTCTGTGGGCGGAGTAATAACAACTTCAGTAGCACTTGCCTTCGACATAGTTACGTGGAGACTGACGACCCCTATAAGCAACATATATGCGTTATCAGACCGGAAGAGTCGGGGGTGGCCGCTGTTTCCCACGGTCGGTCCTTTCAGGACCGGAAGCTCCATATGGTAAGGGTCACCAAAGGTCGTGAGAAACGTCAAAATTAAGATTAATGGGGCACAGGTGTTCAAATTTTGGTGGGGGCGACTGCGACATTTTTGATACCCACTACTCACCTTAATTAAAAGTGAGGTCATTCAGAAAGTGAACAATAACGACTCGTCCAATGTAGAAAGTATTGAATTTGACGTCAGTTCCACCTGTTATCCTTACGGGGAACTGGATGTAACAAGCAAAACCGACGTCACTGAAACAACAAGAAGTCGCTTACATCAACAGCAAAGGATATCTGGGCAAATTTTCCCAATGCTGGGAAATATGCTGGGATATGCCAATAACGTGGATATCAATCACGGTTGACCGTGTATTAGACCGATATCGGCGCGTTCGGTGTCATCGGGCAATGCATGTTTCTAGTCAGTCCAGAAGCTCCTAATTCGTGATTAATATCAAGAAAGTTGAAGTTGAAAAATATACAGAACGGCTATTCTACCAGTAATAATACTTTATGGTTCCGAAAGTTGGAGATGAACAAAAATTGGAGAACCTTGGCAGATGAAAAAAATACATGCGTTTGAAAAAGAAGACTTTGAGAAAGATATACGGGACAGAACTGAAGACTAGAGGAGGCTTCATAGTGAAGACCACCATTGAATACAATTCATCGGGTGTTATACGAATAATGAAACCCTCACGAAAACCATGTACAGAATGTAACAGAATTCGGTAGACAAACTTGGAGCGATAAACGTACTAAAAGAACGTAGTGACAGGGGTACATTTAGCCGCGTTTCCGAGCAACATGCTGCAGAAAGCGTGGAAAAAATAATTTTAGACCTTGATATTTCCAATACCATTAACAGTAGAGCTGAGACGGCATGGTAGAGTCAGAGACTTCAAACCTACTGTATCCAAATATACATATTCAAGAATTGTGAAATGGGTATGCAATGGATTCCCCTAAGAAAGTAGGTGTAGGGGGACCCGCATTCCACCCCTGCCTCTTTGCATCCAATGCACAGGACAAGTTGTGCACTTTCTGGGGCGTGCATCACGAGCAGATGTTCGCTCTCCTTGCCCTGGGGCAGGCATATCCTGAGAGATTCTTGGAGTTCCGCACTCCAAGAAGCTCCTGTGTTCCATCAGCCTGAGACTTCTGGGGTTGCGGGACGGACTTTTGTCAGGCGTCCAGAATGTTCTCCTGGCCTTGGTATCATTTTTTGGACCTTTTGCTTGGGGGAAACCCTATCTACTTGTATTCAATTTATTAAAAAAAAACATAAAGTACATAACATTTAAGGACTCAAACAAGGGACACAGAGCCAGGACAAACGCATAACTTAAGCTGCTGCTTCTTATGGCTTCTTCTTCCTGTAACAAGATAAGAAATAGGATTAGGCGCGCGTGGATGCCTTGGTAAATCCACAAAGTTTATTTTCGCCATCCCATTCCTGGTAGTTTCTGCTTCTTCTGCCTCATCCTGTCACAGGTTGTTCCTTCTGCAGTCTCGTTTCCATTTTTCACACTATACACAAAATTCACTTAACTCACGCACTCTCTTCTCACACATTCCACTTATTCCACCTAGCCGCTTGCTTCCGGATTCCAGAAGATTAGCGTTTTTTTTTCTTTATTAGCACTACTATTAATTCTTTCACTCGCTAAGATCTCCATCACTCTTCCATTCACACACTCACACATTTAAGCGTCTCTTGTGACGGTTTCCGCCTCAAGGCGCTATTTCTACCGGGTTTCAGCAGACACAATTATCCTGTTTATATTCACGTTCTTATTTTATTTCACTTCACAGTTAGTTAATTTTTCTTAATAGACACGGTTTCGCAGACACGATCGCCCATCAGCTTGCTATTAAAGGTGTTACATTATTCCCCCTTATCTTGCCTCCTGTGCGGGGCGATCCACGCCGTTAGTAAATTCCCTTTTGTAGTAGTTAGAGATTCTATCTGTTAGTCCCCTGAGGACTGCCACCAGTTCTGGAGTTCTCAAAACTTCTGTGACTTCCCACCAGGAGTTCTCTCTCATCTCTAGCAAGATGCTTCGTTTCTTGGTATCGCATAACGATATCCTCGCTCGGGCGTGGCCACTACCCCACAAGTATGTCATAAGTTGTCCTAGACGATATTCATCTGATGCAGCTTCTGTCGAATGGGACCGTGGCCAGCTAGATAATGCATTAAACCTCCCGTAACTTCCAGCTCCATGTCCAATCGTTCCCTCAATACTCGGAAAAATAGTATATAATCTCCTTCCTTTTTCGGTTGCGTCCCTCTGGTTCTGCCATGTATCGATCACGATTAATTTCAGATATATTTTCTGCAGATCTATGTAGAATTTTAATTAATTTATCTTGATATTTCTTTATTTGCCAATACATAGCACCTAATTTCTTAATTTGGAGATGGAGGGTGGGGACAGCCAGTGTGACCTGAAGAGCTCAGTTGAAGTAGTTCTATAAGCGCTTGATAGACGCTTGGTAGGTGGTTGTCAGAACTTCACTAAATTAAAGGTTGAAATGAGCATATATTAAGCGACTTTTCGTATGAGTAAATGTGACATACGTAATCACCGCCATCCAAAGGTGCAATGGCATTCTCTCTCATTGACAAGAAATAGCAGTCGTTGAAAGTATGTAATTCTTATTCCTGTCTGTTATGCAATCACACGTTTTAAAAATCGAATCTCATGAAAGCTGTTGGAGATATCGACTATTTATTACCTGCTGGAAAGTAGGTTACATTCGTTCTCGTTTTGACCAAGCTTTACTACAGAGTATTTCTATTAATCACCTAGTTCGTCTGAGGAATCTCTTGCGCGCGCATTACCCAACTTTGAAATTTACATTTTTGGATAAAAGAGTCTCTAGCGATACCACACCGCTTCAACTCTGCTGTTAATTGTATTGGAAATATCAAGCTAAAGTTGAATCTCCCATGCTTTCTGCAGCCTGTAGCTCAGATACGCATCGGAATTCCACCCCATCACTAAGATTTTTAACATTTCTGTACTGTTATCGCTTCAAGTTTGTCGGTCGACTTCTGTTACACACATATAATTATGATTGGTTTTTAACACGTTTTTATTAACTCGCTTTCTTGTCTGTCTGTTCGGTACAAATTTTGCAATCGACTTTATACTCGCTTCCCATCATCCGATTTCTTTGAAATTTTATAAACTTCCTTGCTTTCGATGACAATACAATATTCAGTCATTAGATATACGACAAAATAATCCTGTTAACTGTAATTAATTAATTAATTAAAATAATTCGAAATTGTCCTTAAATACACTCAACGCCGCAATTATTTTGTACAATGTGGGTTGCCTATCTCGCAGGGAGTTTAATATTCACCTTTTATACATAAAAAATAAATAAAAAATCATGTTTAAAAACACACTTTTCTAAGATGAACTAAAAAGTAAAAAGATAATGAATTGAATTATCTTATGAATCAGAAAATGAAAACGTGGTTGCTCTTGCTTACCTAATCATAATATCTAAGAGCACCCATGCTTTTATTTTTCGATTCATAATAATAATAATTCAATTTATTATTTTTTACTTTTTAGTCCATCTTAAAAAAGTGTGTTTTTAAAAAATACTTTTTAATTATTTTTTTATGAAATATCTTCTGAACAATTAGTGACAATGTTTTTAATTAAATTGGGATTGGTCTGTTTTCATCATAATTTGCCGAAATTGAAACCTACAAAACAGATTAATTCTTTACATTTGACTGAACGTCATTTGTGAGGAACAATACTGACAAACGTGAACGTGACCTGAGGGCGATGAAGACAAATTTGCCAGACTGTGCGGATGGACTCAGAAATGAAATACTTTGTGAAACTAAACTAGAAGATTTAGACCAAAGAATTATTGCCGTAAATCAGAATGGTTTGAGCCATCTGAATGTGCAAGCAATACAATAAAATGAGCTATCTTCTTCATCTTATTTCCTATTGGCAAAATTTGAGCCAATAAGAATTATAAACTACGATGACCAAGATGGCGGAACAAGTTGTGACGTCAGGCTTCAATTATTTTTGCTATGGGCATCCCTGTGATAGGCACTCAAAAATATTGAATGCATTTCATTTATTTTCAAATCGATAATAGTGATTTGATTCATAGCCTATCAGTTCAATTCCACCATACATTTTTTTTTCTGCCATATTTATCCAGAGTCGTCTCTCTTTAGAGTGTATTCCAAAAGAATATCTCGGTAGCATTCCGAATTTATTTTATTGTTATGACGACTGAAATACCACAAATTTTCTTGCATTTCAATATACCAGCGAAATTTTCACACTAGGACCTGTTTCTCAAAAGCAACAAGACTAGTAATACTAGGGCAAAGCAGCTTCTTTGTCGCAGTTACTACAAGTGTTTGTTTCTCAAAAGTGGAGTGACAAGTTACAATTAACTGACCAGTGACAATTTGAAATTTGACAAGTCCTTTTCATGTGTTAAATGTTCTGTTTCTTAGTAGTAAAATTCTTGTCAAGACAACTTTAAAATCTCCCAAATTTGGACAGGTATTCATAGTTTGGTCGAGGAGTGACGAGATTGAATAATATAAACTCAAGGTAATATGATGCGTTTTAGTGAAATGCACGAACGCGTGACAGAGTATATAAAGAAAGAATAATTTATAACAATATTCACGGGACAGTTGAATTTAATGATAAATTTCGACTAAGTGCAGAAAAAATTGGAAACTTTGCTCATGATAATAGTTTACATCTAATTTGCCCGAAAGAAATAATGGAATCTGATTAAAGACGACCTAAATAACTCACTTTAGATTAACCAAAAAAACTAATCTAATCTGACCATGGCTGTTTTGAGTGAACCAGAGGAGTATCGAAATTACAGCCACGCATTATTTACCTTAGAATACTTTTTGTAGTGTTCGATTCATGCAGTTTCCAGAGAGGGGGAAGAATATTGAGATATGTATTATACGGTATTTTGTTATCTTCCACATCCCAGGCTAGAGATTTCTTTTTTATTAGCTGCAGATATATGAAAACAGACAAGCAGGCACGTAGCCAGGGGGTTGGGGGCTAGAGCAGGCAGTGCCCGCCCTAAAATATATTTTGCCCGCTCTGAAAGATAAAGCTATCGAGAACTTTTAAATTGTTTTAGTAAGAAACAGGTATGGAATTCTTGTTATTTTATTTACCAAAGAAAATTAAATTTAAGCGCGTATTACTATTTCTTCGAAAATGATAGGCTTGTTGCTAATGCTAAACGTGCCCATATTCCTCATATTATTTTTTCTCATTGCAAGCGTTTGAGGCCTCATTAATGGCACCATTATAAGCATTTAAGGCGTAAGACAAGATGCCGTTTCAAAGAATAGTCATTTGCATCTAAGCCGATAACACTAAACTTTGTAGACTTTTTTTGTTGTGTATTAATATCAAATTAATATTAATAACAGTATTACTTAGATTTACATAAATGGGAATATTTCAATTGAAAGGTTTCTTGCAAAAACAGCTCTTTTCAAAGACAAAAAGAAACGTTTGTCAGGAGAATAAGAAACGTTCCCTAATATTTACACACTGTCACTACGATACTTTCTGCGTGTTCTAGAAGATATCAGGATTATATTTATTGTTTAAAATTTTATATTTCGCACAGCAAGAAAGCATAAACTATTCACAAAATACAAAGTACACAATTTCGTTACAGATTGACAAGGGCTGTTTAACAAAAAATAAAAAGAACTTCAATTTCAATTATAAAGAAATGAAGAAAAAATATTCCGATTTGAATTATACAAATACAGCATATTCTTGTAAGTTCCACATTTATACGTGCTTTGCGCTCAGCACTTTTGTTTCTCATTTTTATTTTTGGACGTTAATGAAACTAAACCCGTAGATTAATGAAACAAAAAGCGATCTGAAAGAAAATCCACGAAGTTCTTGTTTAGTATAAGCGAAACAACAATGCATTTTCTCCCCTGCTTTCATATATTTATAAACAATCTATGAAGCTAGTTGTTTGGGTTCTTTGCGGGGAAAACGAAGAAAACAATAGTTCTGCCCACAAATAAAAAAACAGATGGCATCATCAGAACAGAAGGCCTATACTAAGAAAGATTTTACAACACACTATAATATTGCGCGCGGTAGCTATAGCGGTAGAGTGAAGTAAATTTTCATAAGGAAACAAAAGGCTTATTAACACCAGCTATAAGCGAAGCTGCTTCGACAGACATTTCTAATGACTGCACTGACTCTATTATAAACGTAACACCATAAAATGACGCAAGCATCCATCAAGTCATTTTAGTGCAATAACTGTCGGAAGTAGAACTAATTCGGAAGCTGTGCCATCGACATCAACATCTGAAGAAGCTGGTGTAGAAACTAAATGTGAAATATCTAATTTCCGCCGTGTTGCAGCCGTAGAAGACTTTGACGATACAAAGGCCGCATCTTGCAAATTTTCCAGGTTCCAAAATTTCTGGTGCAATTCGACGATTTCGTCAAATCGTGGGACTGGCTCGAATATTCTTTGATGTTAGATGCTGCCTTTTGCTTCCCATGCCCGAAATATCCTTCAAGAAACAGTGATCCCTCATTTGTACATAATGGTTTTAGAGACTGGAAACATGCGATCGAGAAAAATAAGGGATTCTCTCGTCATGCCGAATCAGATACTCGTAGGTATGCCATGGCTTGCTACTTGGAGCAACTTAAACTTGAGGACTTGGGCGAAACGGTAAGGAAACAAGTGTGTAGTGATGTAATTGTGAAGAATAGGTACTATGTGAAAAGTGTTATGGAAGTTACTCAATTATTGGCTTTAAATCAGTTGTCGTTCAGGGGAGATTCTGGGTGTGAGTGAACCGGAGAACCTTCAAGTGGGTTGTTTTTAAATCTGTTTGAATTTATTATTCGTAAAGATCCGAAATTAGCTGAAATTGTCAAAACTATCCCTGACAGTGAAAAGTACACTAGCCTGGATATTCAGAATGAAATAATTCATTTCATGACAGAATCTGTTGTAAGAAGAATAGTGAATGTAGCGAACTAAAGCACAATTTGTTCATTACTTGCAGATAAAACCAGAGACAAGCAACGAAACGAAGATTTGTCTGTCGCAGTTAGGTCTCTTGTGAACTTTAAAGTACAAGATAGATGCGTAGCTATACTGAAGTTGGACAAGCAAGATGCTGTCAGCATTAAGAATGCCATCTTAGACTGTTTAAGTAGAATTCGGAACCGAAAACATAAAAGCGCAGTGCTACGATGGAGCACTAGTCATGAGCGGACAGAAAAGGGGAATACAAACATTGTTGTCTGAGGATTTGAAGAGGAATATTTTTTCTTCACTGCTTCAATCACCAGTTGCATTTGGTTGTTACTAGAGCAATTGAATCAGTTCCTGAACTGAAAGAGTTCTTCGATATTTGTCAACAACTATATTGCTTTTTCAGAAAAGGACACGTTGCAGCAGAATACGCAGGAAAGAGTTTAAAGCGATTGTTGGAACAACGTTGGACTGGACATCTAGACACAGTCACAGTGATTCATGACGACAGGATTCACATATTAAGTGCGCTGATAGCTATCCAAACTTCCCACGAAGAACTTGCCTCATTGAAAGTTGAAGCTACCAGATTACTGCATCAAATCTCTACTGAGACTTTCTGCTTCCTTGCAGAACTCATGTTCAAGGTGCTTGGATATATAAAACCGGCAAATGCACTACTGCAAAGGAGAGATTTAGACATTGATGTTTCTGTGAAGTTAATAGAATCTGTTACGGAATAACTCCGATCTTGTCGGCAAGACGTAGAAGTATTTGGAAATCTCCTCGATGATGCAATGAAGGCATATGCATTCAACACTTCGACTCAGCCACCATTAAAACGAAAATGCACGATCCCCAGTTCATTCGCTGATTCGGTTATTGATTTGGAAGGCATAAATTTGGAAAAGAGAAAGGAAGACGAGAATGAGCTGAGAAGATTATTCTACGAAGTTCTCGATCTCTCAATTGAAGAAATTCGAAGCAGATTTAGTGAGACAGGGACGGCTGTGATCGGAGCCATTCAACACTTGCTAAGTGGTAACAGAAGTGAAGAAAATTTGAAACCTCTGTGCGATGTTGTGAAATACAAAGACGACCATTGCAAAATTCTTCAGAATTTGAAGCAGGAATTAGATCTGTCAAATCGACTGACGAGGGAGACCACATCTCTGGAGCAGCTCGCAGAACAAATTGGGAAGTTGGTGAGGCTTTTCCGGGCCTAAAGATGCTTACAGAAGCTGCTCTAATTATTCCGTCTTCCACGACCACGGTGGAAAATTCCTTTTCACATCTAACGGCTCTCCTTCGCCCCCTTTCCTCCAAGGGACATAATAGAAAATCGGATCTCGTTCTCTTGGCTTATGATAAAGATATTCTGCGAGCACTAGATCTAGATCAACTGGTCACTGAGTTTGCGAAGTGCTTACGTAAGCTTCTTTTATTGTAATATTGTTGGATAAAGAATGTTAAAAAATAATATCTGCTTATTTCATTTATGTCAGGATTGTTGTTTTCTTTTATCATTTTTTCAGATAAAAGTAACTCATAACTTGCTTGTGATAAGCGTTCTGTAATTCTCAAATAATTTAATATACAGTGTTACCGAATATTTCTCAAATACATTAATAGTTTGTATTTATCTGTACTACTTAACATTATATATATCTTCTAAACGAAAAATATACATTAAAGATGATAATAGGTAGTCTTGGATTTTGTACTGTAATATTTGTCAGTATATTCTTTGTAAAAAATGCTACAACCTTGTTATAAATTTCGTAAATAATAAATAAATAGTCTTGTGTTCCTCCTTGACGTCCTCCCCGTCATTGCCCCCTCTGTATTCATCATTGCCCCCCTAAGTAACCGGGCTGGCTACGGGCCTGCAGACCAGGGAAATTTTTGGCAGAGGGACGAAAATCCCAACCATCTCCCGCTACATATCGAACACTGACTTTTTGAAATGGTCAGACACAGTAACTGATTAGGCATCTTATATTAATTAGTGATATATGCACCCTTATATACAAGGAAAAACTTGTCTACACGCTTACCGCAGAAGATGGTTCCCGTATACAAATTCACCCATTAAACAAAAAGTATATTCGAACATGAATTAATTTTTGGAAATACATAAACAACACTTACCATTGATCTTTCTTCAGAGATTTAGCCTAAAAGTGTCTCGTACATAAGTCCAATTTTCCTCGTTATACAATTCTCAACGGAGAGTGCGGCCCAGTGATTACGCCAGACCCCCTTCCCTGTGAGTGGTGTCACCCCCCAAATTCTCGACAACACCCACCCAACTAAAATTTGTGCGATAAAATTAGATAGAAACCGTGCAAAATTCCACTTATACCCTCCCAATTTTTGACTTTACACTTCCCAAACTGAAAATCCTGGCGGAATCTCTGCTGTAGCCCCATGAATAGATTCAATTTTTTCAGTTTTGTGGTTTTAGTAAGTTTGTTAGAAAATGAACCAAATAAGGTTTCTTTTCCTTTTTTATTAGCTGCAGAACAAAATTTATTCTGTTTACGTTCTCTAAACATGTTAAAATTCAAATCACACGTCTAATCACCTCACTTCCACTTGTCAGAACTTTTTCTGGACTTGTCCCGACAAGGATTGGCAAAAGTTTCGAGAAACAGAAATTAGTACTACTTGTCACAAGTTATTTCTGGAGTAGTCACTTGTCAACTCGTCAGCTTGTCGCTTCGCGAAATAGACCCCAGACTTCCTGTGGGGAGGGGAGTCCAGGATGGTTCCAGACTACATAAACACCCCAATTTTAACGCCAAGGGATCAAATTCTACGCCCCATTTTGTTTATATTCTGGGAGATTATTGACTTCCTCTACTATCGCCAGACAAAAAACAACACTAGATTCAAATAGTATATGGATAAAAAAACGTTGCTGAATCCCAAACACAAAGTTACACGCACGATTTATGTCATTGTTTAATCACCTTTCCATTTGTCAATTAAGCATCAGAATTCCTATAAATTAGAATATGTTCGATTTCTATGAAAGAAAACGATAATGATGGCGTTAAAACTTTAGGGCTAGTTTTCCTGAAAGCTTGCGTTGCTTGCGATTTGGTTGAGTAGCCAATTGAAACACGTGTTTTATTGTAAGGTAAGTGTTATACATGTTTTAATTAGCTATTCACCCAAATCGCACGCAATGCAAGCAACACAAACTTTCATGTAAATCAGTTCTTATTCTTAACGGGGTCGCGGAACAAGCGCGAAACGGAATAAGAGCGAAACTTTCGCTTTAGTTCCTTTCGCTCTAGTTCCGTTTCGCGGCGACTGTTCTTAACTACGTACTTAACGTAAGAGTTCGAATATATTCGGGATTTAATTCTGTAAAATAAAAAAAAAATAAAAAAAACTTTAAACCTCGAGAATACTCGGGCACACCGACAATTTTCTGTAAACAGGGGCCCGATTAAATATCGTATTTCCGAAATCTGTTTAAGCAACGCAATGCAATTTCATTGACCAGAAGTTGCTACGCGTTTGCCGTGAGCTTGGCGACGGAATTAAATATTGTACTTAGCACGACTTCGCAAAGGGAAATTTGCGTCTTCTTATGGCAAACTCATAGCAAACATTATATAGGTTTTAGCCAATAGGCAGCTTCGTTACAAACTTTCGGTACAGACTGGCAGCCAATGAGATACTTCTAACGCGCTCACGTGGTGTAAACAAGGAAAATGGCGTCTGTCATTATTTATGTTTCTGAATTATGTTAGTGTTTTAATAAAGATGTTGAAAATGTGATTGAAATTGAAATTGAAAATGTGACGGTGATCAATATTTAGTTAGATACTCCTCAGACTCAATTAATTGGTAAGAATATGTTAAGTGATTTACATTAGAGGCTTATCTAAAGATATATTATTTACTCGGTTTATAACTTAATGTAATAATATGCTAGGTTAGTATAGGTCATTATGGGGTCTAGAGGAGTATCTAAAGTTCTTTCCTGAAGGAATACTAGCTACTAAACCAAAGGTTATTAAAAATATTTTCAATTTATCACCCACAAACAGAAAAGTTCCGCTGTCCTTCAAATACATGCAATTACGTTTTCTCCTGTTAAAAATCAACCTTTGCATTTATATACTCGCTCTACATGAGCAATATCACCTTTCTATTCTCGGTTCAGCTTTAATTTGTACACCGTTTCGGTACCTGTACGGTAAAGATTATGATATCATACGCACCATGTATGTAGCAATAAGAGGCTAGAATTTCAGATAACAACAAATTAAATTCCCGTGTATAAAAGAAATTTGGTTTGCTATTTTGAAACAGAACTGAACCTAAATTTAAATTAGTAGTGCGTAAGCAGGATCAGTTATCATAACCACTCATTTAAGTGGTCTTACAAGTGATCAACATCCCAATATGATTAATCGTTTTAAAACTCGAGCGTCAATCCATTCCAGTTCAATAGTTCAATCTCTCCATGAAGTCAGTTCAAACTGTTACAAATTGTTACAAAAATCACGGACAGTATATCGAACGAGCTAGTTGTTTTTTTAATAACAAGACAATACTTTGAATCACTCAAATCACTGCTAGGGGTAACGAAACTTGCCTAAATAAATTTAGTTCTGAATATCTGCTGGGGGATAACTTTTTGTTTTAATAGACACCATGAAAGGTTTTCACTTTCCGGTTGCTGAGTTGATCACGAAATAATTCTTACAATTAGGTACTCGTGTTGTATGGCGTCGAATATATTTCACAGTGACTTCCTCATTTCGGATGCGTAGAATGCAGAATGCAGTGCAAAATCAATGGGTAATGTGAGTGCAAGGACGCAATGTAGAAGGGCGTATGCGTCCTTGCATTCGCTTCACCCCTTGCTTTTATATCACACTCTGCTTTCTACGTATTTGAAATAATGAAAGTAACAACGTTTTAATAACACAAAACGCCATATTACGGAAGTATCTAATATAGTAAATTACTAATCGTGAAGATACTCTGGGAATACACTCAAATTCTGTAGGTACTTGATACATGTTAATGTTACGCATTTCGTTTTTTATTTTGTTCACAAACAATACTATGTGGTTCTAAATGACCTGAAATGCACACAAATTGTTTCAGATGCTATCTGAACATACATGAAAGGCCATATAATGACATAGTTTGAAAAAGTCAATTCCCACACAATGTACAAAGGTACCGGTACTCTATTAGTACAAATACATTCTTCATGGTACGTGGTTTCAAACTTCGTGCAGATTAAAATTACAAGTTTCTTTTTAATGTCCATATTCTTACTGAAGAAAATAAATAAGAACGTTCTCCTGAATAATTCATTTAAATTCATTAAATGCATGTGCTTACTTCACAAACATTAGTTCTAATATATAAATAAAGCCAGTGATGTAACATTAACATGTATAAGGTACTTACTAGAGTTCATATCCTAATTGAATAGTGTCTCCTGCTTCTACTGTGAGTGGGAAGGATATTGAAATTATTATTTAATCATGCCAAATAGCACTCCGTTCCGTTTATAATATTTTCACCAGTTTATTTTAGCTTCATACTAATAGATTTTTCGAAGGCAGTCAATACAAGTCGACCTGTAACTGATTTGTTACCAGAGTTTTGTGGGCGCAAGTTTTCGTCTTTAAAAACACAGTTTGCTGAACGTGACGTCACTGCTAGGCTTGGTCAGATCCGGACTTTTTGGAATCCGGACTTCGGACTTCTTTTTTCGGACTTCTAAAAAGTCCGAATCCGCGGACCATTTTGTCGGACTGTCCGAAATCGGACTCGGACCGTCCGAAATCGGACTTTTAGTTCGGACTCGGACTGTCCGAATCCGGACTCGGACTTTTTGTTCGGACTCGGACTATCCGAAATCGGACTCGGACTGTCCGAAATCGGACTCGGACTTTTCGTTCGGACTCGGACTGTCCGAAATCGGAGTCGGACCTGCGATTGAACTTACTCACTTAATTCCTAAATGCCATTATTTAACTAATTTAATGACAATTATTATTACATATATATGTCACTTGCTGATTTGCCCACTCGTTGAAGCGGGGGGAATAAAATGTGTTGGCAACAGTCATCGGGACTATCACCAATACTCACTTCCCCGTGGCGGACTGCGCCCCTAACTTCGAGAGTTTTAGGGGATGAGCCCCCTTTATCGTAACCAGACTCTCCAGAGAACTGAACCCGCATGGTGCAAATCTTCCTCCAAAACCTCTCTACGGGGATTCTCCCTATAGAGAAGGTTTTCTCATTTGCCCGCTAGTTGGTGCGGTGTGAATAAAATTAGCAACAGTAATCGGGACTGTAGCGAATGCTCTCTCC
The DNA here is from genome assembly GCA_022664845.1 of Lepisma saccharinum. Classification (NCBI taxonomy): domain Eukaryota; kingdom Metazoa; phylum Arthropoda; class Insecta; order Zygentoma; family Lepismatidae; genus Lepisma; species Lepisma saccharinum. Next base: position 2,137 of record JAGDQP010034353.1, on the reverse strand, counting down.
CCCGTGACGGGCTGCGCCCCGAACTTAGGGATCTTTTAGGACTGCGCCCCCTTTATCGTAACCAGACTCCCCGGGAGGCTTCACCCCCATGGTGCAGATTTGCCCCCATACCCCCAACAGCCTGCCCCTCATTGGGAAGTTTTGCCTAATTTATTGTAACCTACTCGTGGTGGTACATATTCATACCAAAATTCTTTTCTCTAGTTCCAGTGTTTGAAAAATGCGTTTTGGGGCGGCTATTTTAGATCAAGATGACGAATTTTCTTCTTATATTATCGTGACCTACTCGTGATGGTACACCTCCATACCAAGTTTTGTACCTCTAGCTCAAACGGTGTGGAAAATGTTTTTGAGCGCTCATTTTGAACCAAAAAAGATGGCGACTGATATGATAACTTCCCACACGGATCTAATATCTGATCATGTGCTAAAAATGGTTCCAATCGGTCAAACCGTTTTGCCGTGATGCTCATGCAAACATAGTCACTTTCAATTTTATATACGTATAGAGATTGTTAAATTATGCATAGGCATATTACAAATTATGAAAATAAAATCTCATAAATGAATTGTTTTCACGCTTCAAAAAAGTGACAAAGCAGTGTTGATGTAGTGAGTTAGTCCGTACTATTGGTAAATAAGAGTAAGCTATTGATTTTAAGAGATCTCTGTGTGAAAGCTCGGGGAGAGAAGAACATTTATTTTATTTCTTTATTAACCTCCCCCAAAAAACAGTGGCGTCATTGAACTTATGATATATCGCTTGATGCATCCCACCTACTTCCAAGCGTAGTTTTTACTTCATACTCATCAGTTATTCCGCCCCCCCCCCCCCCCTGTGCGGGTAACACCCCGCAAAATGTCGAGAGCACCCCGAACCTTTAAAAGTTACGGTTAAAAATTGACAGAAGACGTGCAAATCTCCACCAATACACACCCAATTTTTACTTTACACCCCAAAAACTGAAAATTCTGGCGGAATCCCTATACGTAATTCACAGGCATCTCTACACGGTTAACATAATGCAACTAAAACAAGTAACACTTATATCTGATATATAAATAAGGATATTTTAATTGTCAACTTTTTGTAAAGTGTTATTTACAGCAGATGAAAAACACTAAGGTATCTTGGTTTTATTTTAGCAATCCTTAAAAAGATCGTCAATATAAATTTTCTCAATTTCTTTCCGCTCCACAGCCAAATCATCAATGCGGCGAGTCGATCATCGGAAATTGATGACCAACAGTAATTTTTCAGTCCTTTTAGAACAGAAAAAAAATATTCGTTAGAGGCAGTGGCGATCGGCAGTGACAGAAATTTCTAATGACAAGATAAGAATAAATAGCAGATTAAAGCAGCCTTCTATACTGTGGACATATCATATTGAGCTCAGTGTCTTCAGGCGAACACCACAAAACAATACGGATTCAAGTCCGGCTAGAGGCAGAAATGTTGCATCCACTGATACTGAGGCAGGATAGAAAAAGTAAGAGATTAAGTAAATGAAGTCTCATCCAAATAAGAAAAGCAGCTTCGTCTTCTGGGTAACAAAAACTCCCCAAGAACTCAACCAACTAACTCACGACATTCTGCGTGATGTCACAGGAAAAGTAAACATCATGGCGGGAAAACTCTTATAATGATGTAACCCCACAAGTTAAATAAAAATTGGATCTACACATCGAAATATGCAAAAAAAAAAATCTACATTGAACCCACAAAACTGGGAAAACCAGAGCAAAGACAACAGCAAAAAAAAATCTCAGAGAGAGGGAAGACAAAACTTATGAACAAAAATTTAAAAAGCAAGGGCCTTCCCTTAAGGCCACCACGCCTTTTCAGGAAAACCAGAACTTGTTAGGCAAATGAAATTCGACTTCCAAAACACATAACACCCCACACTGACTCACCTTCAGAACTGAAATGTTCTCAAACCTAAACAAAAGTTAGAACTTAAAATTCGATTACAAATTAAAATAAAGAAATCGTTCTAATCTGGCCTACTTGGTAATTCTGTCGCCAGCAACATATAGACTTTGGGCGCCCTGAGCTATGGAACAAAGACTGCTCACTAATATATATACATCCAGTCCAACCAATATATATATATATATATATAATAAAAATAAATCA
>JAGDQP010034352.1:9544-20159 GCA_022664845.1 Lepisma saccharinum | reverse complement strand
TCGCGCCCACTCAGAATACCATGTTATTCCTTGGCTAATGCTAAACAAGATTACTCTCTGCAAAATGTTTTTAGGATACTCACACCCAAACATCCAGATGGCTAAAATTCAGATCGTAAACAAACTTGGCATATCGATAAATTATGGTATCTAACAAATTCCCTACAATATATTTTATATAACCTGCCATTCAGAAGGAAATGAGAAAATGATAATTAATGAGCGAAATCTGACGTACAAAGTAGTAAAGCATTACTATAAATATTCGTTCAAGTAGCTCTGATGGAGCAAGAGGTAGAGAGTTATTCATGGCCAGGCCAGGACTTAAATCTCGGACGTTTCCTACCGTAAGGCTCTACATTTTGTTCCACCAGAGCTGCTGGGCGGAGAGTTTAGCGTAATGCTTCTACTACTCTCCGCACGTCAGATCTCTCTCATTAATTATCATTTACACCTTTCCTACTGGAAGGCAGGTTCTAGAAGAACTGTAGGGTTTTTGTTAGATACTTTATCGATATACAAAGTTTGGTTACGATCTGAATTTTCAAAATCTGGATGTTTTGGTGTCAGTTAATTGAAGTGAATAATTTGTTGGTTGGTAACAATGTAAAGCGTATAAAACAGCTAAGGTCTAACAGCGAGACTTGTCCGACTACGTGACGTTTCCTTTTTTATACCTTTTTTGCATTTTTTACTACAAACACAATCAGTTACACCAGCGTTTCTAAACCTTTTTCATCCCACAACCCCCCGCGCCCCTTTACCATGCTTTCTACCCGGCAACCCACAATTATATTATTGTGTGTATATTTGCTTTTCATTAAAAAAAATGACAGTTTATTTCCTATATTTTATAATAAATATCCTAATTATATCATCCAAAAACTATTAAAAAACTACATTATCTTTAGTAATGATAAAAACATCAAGCAAAATAAAATACTTTCTTTAAAATGAATTAATTGAACCCACAAAATTCTCGTTAAATTTATATTTCCTCCTGCCCTCGTGACCCCTTGTACACATATCGCGACCCCTAGGTTGAGAAACCCTGAGTTATGCTCAGCATCCAATGGCGATCTCTACGTTGCGACATTTCATTTGATAATTGTGAATTATAAAATACAAAATGAACACAAAAAAAATCAGCGCCACTCCAGCTGAGCTGGGATGCGTCGAATAGGCTCTCCTTTCTATATTCTAGACCTGCCGGCAGAATTCTTTTACAACGGAATGCTGATACTTTATACATAAATTCCAGATTAAAATGGTGGGAAAATGGCCGGACCTCCAACCTTTTCCCGACCAGCAGAAAGTGGGCGGGGCTCCGTTTATTTCACGACCATCAAGATTAGATGGTGCCGCGTTCTTTTCTCGACCATCAGCAAATGGACAGGGAGCCGCCTTTCCCCGACCTAAGGCAATGAACGAGGCCCCATCCTTTTCCCACCTTCAAGTGCTGGGGATGGTCGTGGTTTCGCCTCTATGCCGGCAAGTCAGAGGCCGACGGCAGTCAACAAACGGTCCGACGACAAAACGTCACTTGTGGCTGCACGCCGACCTTCCCCCAACCATTTTCCGGCTAATAGTTTGGGTTCTTCCTATCCCCTACACCGGCCCGACCAAAATCCCCTACACCTTGGCCGACATTTGGTTTGCTGGGTAGTAGTAGTCTACCTGAGCCTTAGATGTCTGAAGGTCATAAAAATCAATTGAATAATAGTAGTAATAACAGCTGTAGCAGATCTGCACATGGGGGCGCAGCCCGGAAAGTCCGGCTACGATAAAGGAGGCGCAGCCCCACAAAACTCCCAAAGTTAGGGACCCCCCCCACAGGAAGTGAGTATTGGTGACAGTCCTGATGACTGTTGTGAACATATTTTATTCACCCCACACCAACGGGTGGGCAAATCAGCTAGTAACTGATAAAGCATAATTTGGTATTTTAATGAAATCTCATGTGCACAAGATTCATTTACGCCTTGTAATTTACTAAATTGAGAAAACATAAAACAGGCCATACATGTAGAACCATAGAACAAGCTCATTCAAAACTAAAACATGAGAACTAAATAATAACACAAACAAGTAAAAAAGATTTAACGAAAAAAAGTGTATGTGCGTTCCGAGGGGTTCGAACCTCAATCGTAACATCAATCTAGCTAGATACAGGAATTCACTGTTGAAAGGTCTGAAAGCTCTAAGCCTTTTGCTCTGCTCTGGTAACATTACGTCACGGAGTATAGCTTGTGTTGTTAGTGAGGCAGCGAGTCAGTCAACTGTAGCCAATGTTTCGTTTCTCAAATCTAGCCAAGTCTTATCGTTCGAGCCTTATTCTGTGATTCAAGACTGTATGAGTCATGTTGTCAATTTTAAATTCGGTATTCCGCAAACATGAATGGTTTGCTTAACATCATCAAAATAATGTTAAATATCCATCAACACAAAGTATTTTACACAGTTGTGAAGAACAAATATAATGTGTAACGTCTTTCTCAAGGATCTGAGTATAATACTGAACCAAATATTAATTAGTATTTCAAGAAAATCAAAAGTTCAAGCTTAATTAAAGGTTTTTCATTCAAAATTTAATTTTTTTTCGAAACAAAGAAGTCCATCCTTTAAAATACACTTGAAGTGAAATAAAAGGATTATTTAAAGCAGTTCAGGGAAATTAATGGGGTAATGGCGGGGATCTGTTTCAGGCTTAAGCACCAAGTGCTGTGAATCCTTACTCAACCACTCTGCCCGTCACTCGAAAACTTCCAAATTAGGAACTACTAAGACAACATAAAGCATGGTATCATACTGCCAAGCAATTGTTGGGAGTTATTTGCGAAAAAAAGTTAAGTGAACAGATTGACAACTTCTTTGTAGCAATAAAGGGACATCTGCTGTCTTGTTAATAATTTGCGGGGACACGGGACACATGACAAAAAAAGGATAGTCCAGTTAAAACAGGAAGTCCAGTCATCCTACTATCAAGGCCCGAATCGCCATGAATAAAATTTAATTCAATAAATTCATGAAGAGAATACATTTAACCGCATATTTCTCTTGCTTCATTGAAATTAGCAGACAAGAAGTTATCTTTTCTGACGATTTTCCCCTCACTCGTAACGTAATGAAAATCGTCCTATCAATAGTTAGTTAATACTAAGGATAATATAATTTAAGTAAATTAATCACGCCGTTTTGCATTACAAAAAAAAATCAGGGCAGAGAGATGACTTGAACTGACAATCCTTTGCATTACGGTCGACAAGCTTAACCACTACGCCACAGAGGGCGATGCTCTGCTGAACTTCCATTAACGTTTATTAACACAGCATTGAATGACAGTCTTCACTTCGAAATTTCAAACCAATATTGTGTCTTTCTTTACCCCTTCTCGTGGATATAATAGCTTATGCTACATGATTATGCAATGCATATGTTGTATCTGTAACTTTTGTTTGTGTAATATTTTATTTAAAAGAACATTGTCTGTAATCTCAGTTGCTGGTAATACTAAAGATATACACTGTTTCATAGAGCCAAGAGAAATATCCCTTCTTTCCTCTGAATTTCCCCGTCAATTTCCCTATGTTGCCAAATCTCTCACTTTTGGACTTAATTTTTTTCGATCATTTTTTCATGTTTCTGTTTTTTCGTTATAATTTTATTATTTATTAATATTTTTGTGACAAAATTTCAGGAAATATTCGTTTTTATATACTTCACATGTTTAACAATTAAGCGAACTCCAGAATTCAAGGAGAAAAATATTATTTGTCAAAAACTGTCAAATAAAGACATGCGAAAAATTTTTTGAGCATGAGTGTACATGCAAATGAACTGCAGAGGTTCAAATATCCAATACAACTGATGCTAGAATTGATGCGGCATGCTATCGTCAAAGACTTAAAAATTGTTCCATCTAAATTTGCATATTTCGAAATTTTGCATTGGGTGCGCAAGGGATTTCTCAAAGGAAATAGCTAATTTGAAGATATTCTATGAAGAAAAGTCGCAAACGAATTATTGTTACCTGCTGGGAAGTCATTTCGACTCACCTTTGCTTCAGAAAATTTCTGGGAACCTCACTTCCTTTGGGGAACCCCTTGCGCACTCAGTGTTTGAATATGCATTTTTGATAGATGAGGCTTGAAGTCTTTGATGATAACTTGCCACATCAGCTCTACAATTAATTATATTAGGAAATTTGAAGCTGTAAAGTATATCTGTCAGCAGCCTGTAGCTCCGAAACACGGAGGAATTTCCACCCTGATGATCAGAGTTTTTTAAATTCTTTTCTTTAGTTCAAAATGGTTCGTGATGTCCTCAAATCCTGCAACGTTATATTAGCTCATTTCCCGACGTCATAGAATGATGAAATTTTTCACAGCACAATACGATACAATATTCTATATTTATTATTACTTGCTTATATTTATATATTTTGAAAGCACATTTTAGTAGGCCTATTACCAATAAATACTAGCCTGCAACGCAGTGGCGTTCAGTTGGTTGCAGAACACTTTTATGATTTAGGTAAAAAAAAAATTAAAGACAGTTTTCTTAAACAATTCGTACTAAAAAGTAAAGAAAAATAATTATGTTTATGCATGACTAAAAAGAAAAGCATGGGGCGAGCTTTCATATACAGTCACTTTAAAAATTCTTCAATTATTGAGCCCCATGCTTTTCCCTTTAGTCTTGCATAAACAAAATTATTTTTTACTTTTTAGTACGAATTGTTTAAGAAAAATATTAAAAAGTTTTTTAAATTAATTTTTACCTTATTTTTATGTACTGTTATCTCTTCAAGTTTGCCGGTGCATTATATTACTTACCACTCTGTATAAAGTTTCCAGTGTGCCGTAACTTTTGTTTTTTCGTACGTTCTATCAACTTACTGAGAAGATTTAGGTTTCTTTTATTATTTTTAATATTTTGTACATAAGACAGAGATAATGAGCCTATTTCCTTGAGTTTGTAAGAATCCACCATTCCTTCTGTTTGAGACTCAAAAGAGTGCACTCTGTTGTTATGAAGAGTACATTTAAAACTAGAGTTTTGTAGCGTTTCAGATGAGTACCGGTACGTTACTTCCGTGAGTGAAATTAGATAACGCAGTAACTTCATGGTAATATTTGGAAATGGATGTTGCGATTTTCGGGATGGTTGTTGATATATCAAATGATGGTATGCGGTTTCTACGATAACCTTGTCCTGTGGTACATTTAGTTCTAGTTCCTAATATCTATTGTAGCTTGGAAGCTGAGCTCGCACTTGTGCTGTATTATGTACTATATAATAAAGACGGCAGATAATTATTAATAATCTCTTTTCTAAGAGGCGAGAGAAAACATCCATAGTTTTATAAAGGGAGACATGCCTAATACACATAGGTAAGACGTGGAATTCCGAACTCCTTATTTTGAATTTTAAGATGTCTGTTTTCTATTAATAAATAAAAGTAAAATAAATAATTCCGGTGGAAATACAGCCTCCGCTAAATTCTATTTTATTGTTCAAATACTTTTGTTTCACTAAGGGACTCCATCCCCACGCAACCGAACTATTTCCACTCCCTGTTCCAAGTGTAAAATTTTATTTCTTCCCTTGAAGGTGTTTTTTATTATTATTATTATTATTACATCAAGATAAACTTCTGAAGCAAGATATGTGAAAACTTATATCTTTCACTTTCAATGATTTGAATTCATTTTTGGCCTTTAGTTATCGATGGCTCACGCTGGGGTAGGGTAAGGGAAAGGATGCAGGAATGAATCAACTAGGGTCTAGGTTGAAGGTATCATCCCGGCATTTGCTTGGTCAGACTAACAACAAAAAACTAAAAATACTTCAATCAGGATGGTTGGTCGTTGTTTAGGACATCATTTAAAAAAATATGAAAAGTTTAACTCCGTGAAGAACCCAAGTAAACAGAGAAGTGAACACATTATGTGAAAGAAGCTCCCAACATTAAATTAGTTTTTAAAAATGGGCCAGATTTTAGGTAATATAATATTACGGTATAATGATTTGAAAAATAAATAATTCTTTTAAAATTTATGAAGCGGTATACCTGCAATGTTAATCTTATTAACAAAATCTTTCAGTTATTCCTCATTTATTTCTTTTGTGAAGTAAAAAGGAACTTAACATTTAAACGAAAAAAATACATTAAAAAATAACTAAACAAGTCTAATTCATTTGTGAAAAACGGTGAAAACAATGCGTTGCGAAACATCAAAATATAAATCTTTTCGTTCTTAATTTATATTTATTTATGGACCTTACAGCCAGCTATGGGATAAACCAGTCATATGTCAGAGGGATGGCATCCTTCGGGAAGCACTCTTCCAAGTACAGAGAGGGTTAAGTTAGCGGTCATCACCTTTTGTCTAGGCATTATATCAAGATTAGACTAGTGAAAGTGAGAAAATCTTCAGAGAACCTCGGTCAGTGTAACCGACAGCAGGATTCAAAGCTACATGCCTCCCCGGTGCCGATCCAAGGTCTCAAAAAATAAATGTTACCAATACATTAAAAGTAGTCCATATCTGTGAAGCTCTTGTGATCCACAAAGGGTACTTTATTACTAAAAGGATTACAAAAGAAACATTACATGAAACGTCCAATAACTAGTTAGTTTTGCTGCAGCGTGTCAAGATCTGGCCTTCAGTCAATAAAAAAATAAACGAAGCAGATGATTCGATGGTGTATTTAACATTTAAACACTGTTTCAAAAGTAGAAACTAACCTTATATTTCTGTCTTTTAAATATGGCTGTACCTGCATTCATTCCACGTTCCCTGCCGATAAAGGCTTTTGTTACATTTCTTTTACACCCGAAATTTTGGAAAAGCTTTTACTTTAAAAGTTCAAAAAAAATCGCCAGCGTTGGAGTAAAAAGTTTCCAAGTTTTATACTGTCAAATTAAGCATATTTTAGACATGAATCAGTTGTTTATTTTGAAATTAAGAGAGGCATATAGTTCCAAGATTCCATCAATATGAATGTTACCAGCCTAACATGAGACACTTTTTATAAAACTCTATCACTCAGAAACGTCTCGTTTGATATTAGATGAAGTGCCTAAGATTCAGATGTTAGGTACAGCAAAAAAGTACCTAGTTACAGGTACTAGGTACTGTAACTGAAATGTACCAAGGTACATGCTTTAGATATATGTTTTGTACCTAGGTACTACCCAACACTGACCCTAACATTACCAAGAAAGGAAGGGGTCGTCCGAGGCTCACAAATTTATTTTTTTGAATTTTTTTAACATTTCCAATTCGACAAAAAAATCTGAGAAAATTTGATATTGTCAAGCTTCAAACCGTTGGTGATCCAACGTACTTGCTTTATTTTTAATGTTTGTCTTATACCAATTATAACTAAATAATGCGTTGTGGACCTCGGGAGCACCCCTCCCCCCTGCCCTCGGTAGTAGTAAGGGGCTATTCACTTAATACTCTAAATGTTACATTCCAGTCTGTTAGTTATGAATATCGTTCCCCACTCAAACAATTTTGGTATTACATCCTGCAGGCTCGCTCTGCATGCAGTGTTGCCAACTACACATTATAAATATTTATTTTTGATATTTGTTTCTGATTATTTGATTTCTATTCAAGTGTTTTATATTCCATTGTTTTATTCCTGGTAAGTCCGATAGCACCTTGAATATGTCACTTTACATTATAATCACACACAGTTTATATATATATATATATATATATATATATATATATGTAAAATTCATAATAATAATTCACAGTCATATTCAACCCACTACTGGATGAGGCCTGATCTATTGCTCTCACGCTGACCAGACCAGACGTGTTAGGAGAGGAGAGCCAACGCTCTTAAATATGATCGCCACTGCTTTTATTTACAGCAGCTCCCCAAATGCATCACGATGTTGAGTGGGCACCGTTTCAGACCCCTTGGAAAAATTTCCTAAGCTTAGTCCGGAATCGAACCCGGGACCTCACGATATATTACTTTGTAAGCACATTTTATCCCTTGTAACAATATATAAATAACAAGAAATCGAAATTGAGCATAGGTATTTTTGTTGAGAAACATAACGTTTCTTCTGTGAGACACTGAGCCCCACCCCCCAACTAACCACAACTGAAATGTGGTATCAAGCTGCCTTTGTACATATACTATAATGTACTAACGTGCTATTGATCTGATTATTTCTCTATAAAAACAAGTAAAAGAATTATATCATAGTTACTAACATAAATAAAAACTCGTCTTGTGCACAATTATATAGATATAGTTGGCAACACTGAACTTAGAACCATCGTAATAGAATAGAAGAAAACTGTCTTAGACACCCAAAATTCATATCGGGCAGTATAAAAAAATATCAGTGAGAAATAATGTCATTTACTTTGTTTCGCTGTATTTTCTCCTATATTTGATCCATAATTTCGTTCAAAGTTCTTAAAAAGTTTCTGTAATGTGATAAGTGACAGTTTTTTTTTTTTTTTTTTTTTTTTTTTTTTTATATACAAGCAATCCGAAACTGTATGCAGGATACAAATTTTATTAACATAGGCGGTGACGAATAGTGTTAAACATGATTACCAATATGGAATAGAACCTTTTTAACCGCAGGTATTCAAAACATACACTAGCTTTATTATGTTAAAAATCGCATACTATGTCCCAAATATCAGCATGAAAAAACAGTAAGAAAATAAGACCCACACAACTTAGCGGTCCGTTGAATTGTTTCAGACATATTACTGGGCCCTGAATTAAAAAAGGTTGAGGAACGCTGGAATAGAAGTATTAATCTCATTACTTCCAATTATAAATTTCGTTGTATATTCTAATGGTTTTGCGAGACCATTCAACCTCATATTACAAATTTTGTTCGAGAATTGTCAAACTTCCTCGGAAAGCTCAGAATTCTATATATATTTAAATTGAAGTCCGTGGCCAGCAAGTTTGAAAAATTGCACTTTCACATATTATGTTTTTTTTATAGTCCTTCATGTATTCAAGGCACCATTCTTGACCATATAGTCTCCAGTGTGAAAAACACTAGTTTTAGATGAAGTAACGCGTCGGTCCTCAAAATCAAGTGCTGTAGGTGTCCGGTGGCACCTTATATCCAGGGTAACACTCTCGAAGTGTTTTGAAATTCCCGGGTTTTCCCGGCTATACTAGATAAATTCCCGGTTAATATAACCGGCACTAAAACACGAATATTTCGCAAAAGAGGCGAAATTTTGGCGCATTATTAATATTTGGTTTAAAAAAAAAAATTGATATAAGTAATATGTTGATGAAATAACGTACTTGCAACTAAAATTAAAGGTATCAGAAGTCTCCATACTTATATAGGAATTGAGTTCGGATTAGTGTTCAGACCTTCCAAAAAAATGTTCGCTGACTGGGTCAAACGCATTCACATGTGCATTTCATAGAAACGGAATCATGTATAACACATTCTGTAATCCTATAGGTCTTCAAGGATGTTTTATGTATGGAGACTTCTGATTCATCCTGTAAATATTGAATACAAATTTTCCTAATTTACAATGATTTTTTCTTCCAGCTTCTTTTCATGCCTCAGCAATTACCTTTGCCTTTTTAGCTTCCAACTCCAATCTTTCTCGCCTTACACGTTCTCTCTCTCTCTCTTTCCATCTTTTCTTTTTCACTCAAATCCTTCGCCTTTTCCTTCAAATATTCAGTATACCGAGCATGTGCATTTCTGTCCGCATGTATCTTATCTTTGCTGATTTTAATCGACCTCAATCCACCTGATGCACTCACACCATCAACTTGTCTTATGGCAATAAGGCTCTCCTCTTTTTGATTCTCTAAAATGCATTCAGAGTTCACAGAAAATCCTCTCTCTACTGATGCATTTCCGTGTGACAGTATCAAAATACATTGTATAAAATCATTGAGTTCTCGTACACTGTCCTCACTGAATACGCTAAGAAGTTCAACATAAAATGCATCCAGACGCTTCTCCTTTCTTCTAAATGTTTTGCACTGGTTAATAGAGGGAGGTGACGAAAATACCTTCCGATATTGTCTCATAATGGTATCTGCTTTGCTTCCCGTAAACCATCGTTTAGCCACCATCTCCTCCAAAGATAATTTCAAACGCTTCTCTGCTAGTGTCAGGTTGTAACCAATAAGCGCAGGATCGAGACTAGAAATAGCTCGAGTAAGTTTGTATTTCAATGGTGACCTATCCATTATTTTACTAATCATCGCTGCGATAGCTTCTCTGCACGTTTGTCGCAGTGTTAGCTTGTCTATATCCGTTATTTCCTTGATTCCACGCATGGCATCCCTAGTTGCAAAGCCTATGTCTACATTTTTAGCAGGAAGAAGATTGTTTGGATCTGATATATCTATTTTTTGAACAGATGCACCAGCCTTATTAAGGACATCACCCTTCGCTATTTTCTCCATTAATCTTTGTACGAGAGAAGCGAGTTCTTTATGCAAAAAAGGCTCCACGGGTTGGTCTGTTTGAAATTCCGTCAGAAATGGTTCCACTATTGAAGCAATAGCTGAGAAAAATGCTAATTTTGGTGCTAGCATTTTGTCCTGCAATTTCTTCTCTACAACTGAG
>JAGDQP010034351.1:0-20160 GCA_022664845.1 Lepisma saccharinum | reverse complement strand
TTTACTTTAGTTTTGCTGGTTAAGGTATTTGAAAAAGAGAACTAACTTAAAAGCTGTTTCAGTGCCACAAGTGATTTAAATAATAATAATCTATAGATAGACAGGGCTAAAGAAACGCCATTAACCATGACGACAGGCACTTCGATTCGATTCTGGTAGTTCGATTTTTACGTGCTTGGTTGTATAAAGTTTCCAATTTACCTTGAACGTCATTCCGTTATGGGTGTTGTCCCTTTCCATCTCTTGTATATCAGACGTTGATTGGTGAGTTAAGAACAGCCTTATGCTTGTAAAACTTCACTTACATTGCCGTCAATTGCTGTAATCTTCGAGAGATAGCCTGTACACTAATGTAAGCGTGTACTTTTTATACCAGTAACCATAATTTATAGCCAAAACATATAGGCCTATGTATCAAATTGTATGATTGTGGCGGCTGGTTTCCAGAACTGGCGCCTAGGTCAGAAAGTATATTTTTCGAGCTCTCACAAACTTACCACACTCTTACCCAGCATCAGCTGTAACATGGCCTTTCTTTAGCACTAGTACCGTGCCAATGCGCTGTCCATTTTCTCTCCTACCATGTGAAAAACGATGTTGCGAACGTTGCTGCTTTTCTATTGTGTGTGTGTGAAGTTCGTGTACGCCTGTCTTGATATTGTATATTCAGGGTGTCTACCATCCTGGAAAACCTGCAATACTCAGGGAATTTTATAAGTCTGGAAAACTCAGGGAAATCTATAATTTATGAGGTTGACCTGTCCACAGTTGGTAAGAGCACTGCTCCGGCAAGGCGGAGGTCGTGAGTTCGATTCCCACCGACGAATGGATATTTTGTGTGTTAAAGTCCTCTATTTTAAAGATATTTTTTTTTCACTTGTGAAATAGCAGCAGTGTACAGTAAGTATGCTTGGGCTGGGTGGTGGTGGAATGTACAGTAAGTATGCTTGGGCTGGGTGGTGGTGGAATTTAAAAAATCGTGATTTCTTTTTCCAACCCTACAAATGACTTAGCTAAACATGAATTCTCTAAAGCACTTAGTATTCCATGTGATAGAGTTCCATAAGCACTATATTGCCTGTTTTCCAAAATTGTAAATTTTGTCTTTTCATAATTATCAAAAATTGGAAATTGCAGAGTAAGCCTTTAATGCAGACCCTTAAGTTGTTCTTTCAGTAGAGGTACAGTATATCTTGTTCTTGAGAAGTTTGTTGAAACTTGAATGCAACTGAGATGTGAGCAGCGAATGGTGGAACAGTTGAATCAAAATGATACCTCAAGAGTTCTTTATCAAATCAACATTTAGTACACAATTATTCGGCTTTAGTCGTTCATGATCATAAGGTTTGTTTGTTTATGCGAGATTTCCTGCGCGTCCTAAATAACCTGGACTTTTTTTTAACTAATTTTGATAATATGGAATTTCTCGGATTTCCTCGAAATTTTTAGACTAATGCAAAAATTGCCCCTGCTTTCATTTTTATAAATTAAAATAAATTCTATAATGTTTTCTCTCGTTTGTTTTAAAATTATCGTGTGTTGGGAAAACTCATTTGATGTACATAGTAATAGTCACTTCATCTCGACATTTTCATCAGTACTAACGGCAGAGTTTGTTTATGAAATATAGTACAAAGTTAAGTAATGTATTGACTTCTTGAAAGGCTCAAAACTTGCGAGCTAGTCATCTTTCAGCTATGTTTTCATGATGATGATGCTGTTACTGTTGTATGGTAGTCGTAATACCATTTGAGAAAATCAATTGGATTCTGTGATAAGCTTTATTTTCTCTTTATCAGTCTTCAATCTCGCTTTCTCATTTTTAATTTTTCTCCGACCGTTTCATGGAAAACACATCAGCACTTCATTCATCATTGATCTGTGTTGACTGGTTAATTTGTTAATGTAGTGTGTGGGAAGTAATGTATGACTGTTTAGCTGTTACTGTCTGTGTCAGTAGTGACTATGAGTGTTTTTATAGATCTATGAATTTAGTAGATTAAGTAGTAATATTTGTTTTAATCATGACAATTCACCAAACGTGTTGCTTACAAATAATTTGGAGATTAGAGTCTCGAAACCGAGGCAGCCCATTCTCTTTGTCCTGCGGTTCAAGATAGAGCCGAAACCATCCTAAGGCGTTAGTGTTAGAAGCATTTGTTTATAAAACGAACTAATTAAAGACTGAAAGAAGTACGGAGAAGTTTGTACATTAATATTATTATAATTATGTGCTCTGCAATAGGGTTTTCCTCTTTGTGGTGTATGGATACAATAGCTTCTTGTTATTATTATTACTCTTATTTTTTCTCTGTGCGCTTAACGTAATATTTTGACAAGTACGTGACAAATGTAATGAATCACTAATTTAGAATGGCATTGAATACATTCCTCGTGTCGCCAACGTATTATATTAAGTTTTAGGAATCCAGAGAATGTGTAAGACAATAAGAATAGTATGTAAACAATGCTTGTGTGTGTCGAGTATATGACGTCAATGACTTATTGTTCCGATTTCTTTGCCGTATTTGAATAGCCAATGGTTGTTGAGCAATTCTTGTTCGTGTTTGATATTTTTTCATGTGATAGATTCTTTCTTCCTCGAAGTAAGCCTAGAAGCTATCGCCCACAACACGGTAACCTCCCAAGGAAAAACTACAAGGGGTTTACAATATTATCAGAAGGAAGCAAACTTCATTCACCCTCACCTTGTGGCAAGCTGCGAAACTTCATTTCCTCAAGGCCAGAGCTTTTCTTTTCGGAACAGGGTTTATAAGCATATCAGTAATACATGGTTTATGGATTTCTCTGTCAAGTACCATGTCCGAAGTCTTTTGTCACTATTATATCACACAAACAAATACAAAAATCAAGGCTACTTGTCTAGAATCTCCTAATTAGAAAGAGAGATTGTGAACAGTTTGAAGCTTATATTTGTTGTTCAGTTTGATAAAAGGGTGATTGGATCACAAGTGTGTTCTCGAACATTAAAATTCGATATGATTCCCAATATCTTCAATTATGGGCGTGGTGTTGGGAAAGAAAAGAAAGCCTCAAGCATTACTTTGTTTAATAGATGTTTGGTTGGAAGTCGTGTATTGAGAATCTAATAATGTAGATCATGTTTAATTTTATGTACGTGTACGTGTTTTAAAATGTGCATGTAGTTTTAAGTATTCTGTTTAGTTTTTGTAATGTTCTGTTAAGTAATCAAAATTGAAGTATAGAATATTAAAAAATGTATAGAATTCAACCTTATTTGTAACGCTTTTAATCATTTATTTTGTAAAATGAAGTAATTATGGTTTGGAATTTTGGCGTACGTTGGATTGAGTACTTTTCTTTTAAATAAATGTTTTGTTAACTATGTTTGTCTCATAAACTGTTTTATTTTGAAGATCGTGAAATTGAAACAAATTTCTATGCTTTTAGCTGGAACCCCCTTTGGTGATGTGATGCATTGTCAACCCGTTTGGCAGTATATTCAAGACAGAGAAACACGACACTGATAAACTAAGACTAGACCTAATTCAGAAAAACTCAGATATTTTTTCCCGATCTTTCCTACTAGTTAGTCTTTCTTAGTTTATAAATGTCGAATGTTTGACTTGATAAAGCAGTTTCACCAGGCGAATGCCAGTATGGCACCTAGACAAAGACTCTGGCCTCTTTATTTTCTCTTTTTTTTTCTCTCTCTCTCTCCTCGCGGAAGTTCTCGCCAGGAACATCACCTCTCCGACATGAGGTGGGCTTAGATCTTGAAATTTGGTGGCGCTGAGAAACGAATTTGTGAGAAGTTTTCGCTTCCTATATCATTAGGTTTGAAAATAGCTTAACAACGTAATTTTTTTGTGACTTATCCTTACCATAAATTTGCAAAATTTCGCTCTATTTGAGATACGAAGTTGATATTTCTCTTTTGAAAGGTGATAAGATATTTTTATTAGTATATGATATGTGTTCAAGATTATGCTATTAGATCTTTAAACCTGAAATATATCAGTAATCAGGTCTTCGATTTATGTGAATTTACGTGATCAACTCATGTTCAATGTATGTATTCACCAAATTTGACCTAAAATATACGACAGTGAAGCCTTATAAGAATAATAGGGACGCTAGTCACATCCCATCCACATTTTATTTTCTGCCTGAGTTTCTCCTGTTTAGTAGTAAACTTGCTTACAAGGCTGTTCATATGTTTGAATGCTTGCAGAGAAATTTAAAATAGCAAGAAGCTCTGCAATGTTTGAAAACTACAATGCACCTATCATATACCATATAAAGCGGGCAAATCGTGTATATTTTTTCGTACAGGTATCTCAGTATAGGCGATCGCTATGTTCTGGGAAATCACCGTGTATACCTAATTGGCGTAAAAACGGGAGTCATTTTGTATTAACAATATAGCATTGGGTTCTCACTTATTCATAAATTTAAAAAAAAATAATATAACCTGTTTGTCATTATATTATTTAGATAATCTATTTAGGTAACAAGCAGCAAGTATCTTTCTAAGAAAATCAGAATAAATGTATATTTTATTGCTTAAACTAAAAATATTGCATTAAAATGTACGAACAATACGCTATTGTATGTTAGAAAGTCGAATTTCACACTTTAATAATTTTGGAGCTTCGGGCCCATCTACAGTACATCAGAAGATTCTGATGTTTCAGCCAGCCCATTTCCTCTTATGAATTTCTGGAGAGACATATCAGTTGCAATTGAAGTGTTCCAGCTACACGTTTCTTTCCCTCGGCGAACATATTGCTTTCGTTTCGCCGGGCATTGTAAATACTGTTTGTTATGCATACAGTACATGTTAGTATCTAGATCGTCTAATACAGCACTCTACTGATCTGATCTGAGCTTTCGCGTCTTGACAGAAACATCAATAGATGCGTGGCAAAATGCTCAACGCATTATTGTTTCCGTATAGTGTTAACAGATGGCACCACTGAAGTTTAACATGAATCGTGTATATCCGCAAACGCGCATAACGAAACCGCATATAACGCGATCTACCTGTACTTGTTTTCTCGAACGCAGCTCTAATGATCTTATGAAATTTGGAAAATCCCGAGAAGTGGGTGCAAGATAATGATTTAACTAGGTCTTTTTCTCGGGAAAGTTTCTGCCTACCTGGTAGTCCTGTGGGTTGAGGCGCCAAGCCAGCGACTCGAATCCCGGCTAGGGGATGCATATTTGTGGATTTTAGAGACTTAACAGATAATGGACTCGAGACGGGCCGAAGTCATTAGTTACTAAAATGGCCCAAAAGTTCAGAATTTATCGGGGAAGGGGTTCGGTCTTAATTCGACTCGGGTGGACTAAATGTGTATATTACATCGCAGATGACGAACCAGTGATGCTCCTGTGGCTGTTCCGAGTCTTACGATTGATTAATTTGAAGCTGTTATCAGATAACATCAAAAGTGCCAGTTGTAGGGAACCTGATGGTGGAAGAAGCTGTCATGGAGCAGTTCCAGTTTATTCATTTAAGGCTATTATAAGATCAGTTTTCTTCAGAGGTGTAGGGAACCAGTTCTAAGCTCAGTTAAATGCAACTGTACAACGAAATGAAAAAGGTTAATGTCTGTAAAAACAGTTAACGGCTATTTGTACATAAACAGTTAACGGCACATGTTGCTTCAAATACGATTAAACGCGCGATTCATTTTATCTTGAATATGGCCCTATGGATTGTGCTGGAAATGGGTGAATCTGCCATTTTGCGGGTGCGAAAATGTGATTTAGGTAGGTACGTTTCAGGGATGAAATAACAGGTTGATTTTTATGAACTAACGGAACAGTACCGATTTTCAGGTGTCACAGACTGGGCCCACACTATATGGTTGTCTCGGCGATATAGAAGTTACTACTCTTAGTGCCCTGTACTACGTCTAGTAAAATAACTACAGTTAAGATGACTGGTGGAGGATCTATGAAATAAATAACCTGTACATTATTAACTTTGATGATTTTAACTTATAACTACATACTTTAGAAATACCACAGGGAAATGCGAGCAGTTCCAAATAGTTATATGAAATATGCACGAATGTGAATATATTTTATTAAACAATTTTCTTCAAGCGTAATATATACAGTGAAACTTCCCATAACGGACAGTTTTCAAGTCCCCGGCAGAACAACATTGAATCTTATGGAAGGAAACCCTCTCAACAGCGAAATCTCTTAACGGACAAAGCAAGTGTGTGGTTGTCGTCTGTACGGATTTCTGCTTCAAATATTTTAAGATGTAAGTGGTCGTCTTTGAAGACAAATGAAAGCTTAATCTGTAAACCTCTCTTTTCAATATCGCTAAGAGTAATCGCGGAACAAGCAACACCCACAACAATAATAACAAAACGCAGGAACAAGGCCAAAATGAGTAACAAAACTCAAGTGAAAACAAAGAAAAACTGACAACGCTGTTACACAAAGTTGTTCTGCTATTGTCGATCTGAGCCACAGTTGCCTAAAGGCATTAAATAAAATTCCATTCAGTTGTCCAGCTAGTGGCATCATTACGACGCTCTAATTTATAGATAAAACTACTGTACAAAGTACATTATTTTCTTATTTCAACTTCATATGGCCATTTAAGGGAAGTTTCAATGTGTGTTTTAAAATAGCGGACGATTTTATTTTAAGGTCCCAACGGTGTCCGCTATTCGGAAGTTTCACTGTATATATATATATATATATATATATATATATATACATACACTTCCGTAATATAAGACAAAGTTCTAATTCAAAATACGAATGCCGACGCCCGCCCCTTGTGTTCGCTATTAGTAAAACGTCATATTAAGTTCCTAGTTAATTATAATTGTAACTGTGTTACATTTAAGAAGTAATGTACGGATAAGTAAATTCAAGAAGGTGTAAGAGCATTTCTGTCAATGTGTGTGGAAGTCCGCGTTATTATTATCTGCTGATAGTTACTTCTCTCCCCCACTTTTGTTCCTTCGATGTGGAAAATGGATAAGGAATAAATAATTTCTAGAAACTTGATACCAGATTACGAGCAGCAGAAATACAAGCACCTTCTACGAATATCAAGATGAGCACGTGCAAAAAATTATTATGGATTTTGATTTCGGTATATAGATCTGAGAATACCAATATTATACCTGAAATTCCAAACCAGCATTACTATATTTGAATCGCCGTCATTGTTGTTAATTTTCATTTATGTACTATTAGTGTGTATTGCCGACGGCGAGTTAAGGTTTGTTCATGTCCTTTTTAGTAGAAGAGCTTATAATTGAGCTTGTTCGTATATATGCCAAATTGGTTTCTCAATTTTCGTGATTGTTAATTAATATTGTTAATTTAGTAAAAGAATATTTATCTTATTTATCTTTTGTAATTAGAACGCAAATTTAGCAGTTTGCTGTTTGTGTGTTGTAGTTCTCAGTTACGTATTTTATAGTTATTCAAATGTACGGATGTTGTGACGGGCGCAGGCAAGAAGATAGCAATTTTTTTGTGGAGTCTGATTCAATTAACAAAGGTTAGTAGTAAAGATATACAGCACATGTATTTTTCTTTTCGCTTTAAGCCGTATTTTGAGACATACTGGCAAATATGTGTGAACCTTCT
The DNA here is from genome assembly GCA_022664845.1 of Lepisma saccharinum. Classification (NCBI taxonomy): domain Eukaryota; kingdom Metazoa; phylum Arthropoda; class Insecta; order Zygentoma; family Lepismatidae; genus Lepisma; species Lepisma saccharinum. Next base: position 12,543 of record JAGDQP010034351.1, on the reverse strand, counting down.
AGAAAGTGCAGAATCATCGTTGGTTCTAAGAACTCTTCTCTTCGGGCAGTGTGGAAATCCTACTTTCATAAGAATACATGGAGACCATCGAGGTACTTTAGTTTGATCAGGGCAAGTGTATTACGATACAGTTTAATTTGCTTACAACGAGACACAGGAACGCTCTACGAAACATAAAGCTAATTAATTCTGTCTTGGAAGTTTATCGCCGCAGTAACAAACCTTCGTCATTGGATTGTATCTTGGGCAGTCAAGCCAGCTTTCATCATGAACATCTATCTCTCGAAGATCACTTCTAATATCGTCGTTCCAACAACATCTCTATCTTCCCAACGGCCTTTTTTTTCTCCAGCTTATCAGTCACGATAGAATATCTTCGTTTATCCCCCATCCGAACTACGTGGACTGCCCATCTTATTAGCCTTCGTGATGTCATTTCTCTTATAATATCGAGTGAATCATACAATGTACGGAATTCTTCATTATGAAGTCTCCTCGATTCTCCGGTCCGGCGGGTATATCTTTCTGAAAACATAATTTTCAAACACAAGTAATTTATGTTTGTTTACCAGTGTCGTACTCCAACTTTTGCAACCATAAAGTATTACAGGCAGAATAACCTTTCTGTATACTTTGTTTCAGCTTCCTTGATGTTGATCGCGAGGTTAGGAGTTTCGGGACTGAATAGAAACATGCGTTGCCCGATACTAGGCTACTTTTTTCTTCTTCCGTGACCTCGTTCTTGCTTGTTACGTATATGCCCAAATATTTAAATCTTTTTTATTTTCTCGTTATCTCATTCTTAATTAGTATGTCTATTTCCTCCATCCTCTGTGTTTCGGCTTGTTATGTATTTTGTTGTCTCTACGTTCACCTGTAGATCTATCTCATCTCAAGCTTCTACTAAGACATCGGTGTTACTTTGTGGGGCATCTATGTCGCCCCCTATTAAATCTGCATCACACGCGTATACGAACAGTTGGTTCAACTTCAAGCCATTCAATGTCAGCCCCTTTTTGTCCTCTTTTATTTTAGAATCGTATATTCTAACGCGAGATTCAACAGTAGTGGTAACAAGGCTTCACCTTGTTTTGGTCCGCTGCGAGTCTCGAAACTATCAGACATGTACCTACCTATGCGTATTCTGCTTTTCGGGTCTCTGAGACATCCTTACTAGCTGAACTTAATAATAATAATAAACTCGTAACCTTTTGATTGAATCATATGCGTTTTAAGATTAGGAACATGTTGGGAGTAGAAAGATTCCATAGTAATTATTACAGTGAGATTTATCGCTTTTTTTATAATCTCTAGGAATGATTACTGAGGTTTTCTATTCCTTTGGAAGCTTCTCCTTTCTCCATATAACACTTACCAATTTATGTGGTTCGTTGACTAGTGCCGTTCTACCAGTTTTAATTAATTCGGCTGGGATGATGTCAATTCTTGGCGATTTTATTTTTTCAATTTCTTTACTGATATTTGGAACTCGATCTCGCTAGGTCCGGGTATCGGCGGTTCTGCGGTGCAGATTTCAAATTCCTCTGTTCGTGTGTACATTAAAAAATTTGTCGAAATAGCTTTTCCACACATCGAGAATTTAGTCGGATCCGCCTAAAGATCTCCATGTTCATTTCTAATCATCCCTAACCATTGTAACCTTTTCTTACCGTTTTCCCCTATCTCTTGCATTTTCTACGTAAGATATTTTCGCTTTTCGTTTCTAAATCTGCCTGTGGAGTTACATTTTGTGTTACTGTAGTGTTTTGCATTTGCTTCGGTTTTATTGCTTAGCCAGCGCTGCCTTGCTTGTTTTCGTTTATTTCACGAAGCTGAAGGCATTCTTCATGGAACCTACTCCGTTTACTAAAGAGTCCAAGTTATCTTCTCGAAAGAATAAGTAGCTTACATACCTATAAACCGTTTATATGCAAAGTTCTTCCAAGCTACCTCTTACTCAACTAATGAGTCGAAATTGGGTGCTATCGTCGCAGTACATATTGACTTCGTTTATTAGTGCTATTATTGTATGTATTATTAAATTTGAGTCACTTGGATCGAAATGTGTCGGAGTTGATAACTTGTAAGAAAATGCACAATATGAACAGTGACAATTCCACGTGTGGCTTATATAAAAATGATTTGTACCACTATAGAACTCGGATGTTAGTGTAATCCCCAATCTTCGCCTATATAGGAAGTTTAAGGAAAAGGTTATAAACTTCCAGGGTAGAAGACTCATCAAAATGAGAAAAGAAATGTTTGTGAACGTCGATTGAGAAAGACTTCGTGCTCAAGAAAATCTACTATATTTTGGTCATGATTGTGCAGGAAGTAAAGTAGCTTCTAAAGTATCAGTATCAGTCCATTTACGAGCAGAAACAAGGAACACTCGGAATGTATTTTTTCGGCATTTATTTCGGTAATACTACCTCCATATCTCAACACCAGCGCGCTGTCTTTGCATTATCAGACGTAGACAGCTATTATTAATAATGATCCATGATCATAATGGTTATTATGGAAAATAATCTCATCACCTACAACCTTGTCTACAAAGTTCCTCTTACCATGTTTGGGTATTTTTGGATTGTCCATTTTGATTTGAATACGGATACGTATTAACATGTATAGGAATTTATGCATCGTAAGCACTTTTGGGAAACTGATATAAAGTGTAATGGGGTAGTAATTTCCAGGTTGTCGCTGGTTCGTAAAAATTATCACTAACTGTCAAATCTTCGTCACTATACTTTCAGAAAGAAACTGCGTTTTCCTCCTCCAAATCACCTGGTCGAAGATCTCCTGGAAGGTCACCGGCGAGGAAGAAGTCTCCCAGTAGAAGACAGTCTCCTGCAAGGCGCTCCCCGGCAAGGCGTTCACCAGGAAGACCAAGAAGAGGAGCAGCGGAAGATGAGAAAAAGAAATCTACCCCTGAAATTGTTCTTCAGCGATTGCCACAAAATGAAGTTTCCCAGCCAAAAGAATCAGGTAGGTAATGACGATGTCATAATTTGCGTTTGCTCTTTGTTGTCAGTCTTCTGTGTGTATTTCGAAATAGAGATTGACAGATCCAAATAAACATTATTCTGATATTGGAAAACTATACCTAGCTCTATGATTTTTTTTAGCCATCGTTATTTCTAAGTACAGGGCATTTTAACACAACTTTTAGCCCTCTTAATTTCGGTTTTCAGTCGGGTGGGAAGGAGGATATATGTTGGAATCGAAGTCGATTGCATTCTTACGTAGATTTGTCTTTATTTTCTATAAAAATACATCTTTTAATCTTCTGTTATTCCATTTCTCACCACACAGTAGAAGTGTGTCATACTTATTTGCAGTACATGATAGTTTTTTAAATACTCTTGTAATTTTCAAATTTATTCACACCTACCAACAATGTTTTATTACTTTACTGCCAGTATTTCCGTTCCTCTATATATGTTCATATTTTCACGGCTAATAAAACAAGAAAGCAAGTTCAGTAAGTACTTGATAATTTTGACAACTAAACCAGTCGAAACATGACTCGGTTGTTTTCTTATCGTAAATCTTCCTTTGTAAGTGTTGTTAGTTTTAGAATGAATGAAAATGTTCCTTTGAACTATGGAATGCAAACTAATTTTTATTCATTTTTCAAAGGTTCTCGAATGACCTTGGAAGAGGTAAAAGATACGTTACGAGAGAGAAGGAGCGTCTCCTCCTCAGGTGGAATCAGAAGCTCTGAAAGAATTGCCAGAAAATATGTCTCTGTAGAACAGCAGACTCAGTCTATAATTACAGCCAGTCAGCAAACTCAAATAACTGTAAGTATTTCTACTTAAATAATTTCCCTTAATTAGTAGTGAATACATTTAGAGCAGAACTATGTAAATACCAGCTCAGTACTAGTTGGAAGTAACTTCAGTTGTGCCTAGCAATCAAGTACCCTAGAAGCTTGTACATGTCAGCCATCCTAGGTCAGGATTTTTCCTCAATTTAAGACTGTCATTCCATGTCAGCTCAGCACAATGTGTTAGACTGACCTCTTCAGATATTGATGATGTTTTGTTACGAAGATTTCGTACCAAGATCGAAAACGACCAAATATTGATCCTCTATAGTCTATGGTCATTAGTTTCTTGAGTTATGACCGAAATTATCAAAAGTTTCCAAAAAATTACACACACCAATTCCTTTTCCTTAAAACGTCTCGACTTGTAATTGAGGTACGAAGCTGAGCCTGATGTCATTCGAAAGCCCTTTTTATAGCTTTCTTTGAACATACTACTCAATTGGATTTATGAAAAATAAATTTTCGAAAATTAAAAAAATCATAGACGTAGGTTAGGCCTTTACAAAGTTAGTTAAAAATATCATTTTGGGATCGTGACGGGATCAGGAGCTACAAATAATGAAAAACCCACTAGCTCGAGCAGGATAAGCCGTATCAAATCAAGTTAAAGCGAGCAAAGGAGAGAAAAAAAATAGAAGAGCATGTGGTGTGGGGGTGTCACCGAGGAGCTAGCGAAAGAGGTACGCAGCACACTATGAAGGCCAAGTTGGACGTTTACCATGGGCTGTGGCATTTATGCCAAAGTTCTGTTCGTGGAAGCACAAGTTCATTTTTTTTCGGTTCTTGTACTGTGCAGCTGAACCATCAGAGAAGTAGAATAGCTTTTCAGGGAGAATATCTTGCTTCGTCTCCAGAAATTTCACAAGTTTCTTCTGAAAAGAGTAAAAGGCTGCAGTATTTTGCTCAAGGCAGTCAGAAATTACAACCAATCTACTGTGGTTTATTTTCTCACTATTCCGGTAATAAACTAGGAATGGTTGTACAGTAGCTTGGCTATTATTCCAATGAAATAATTGTGTCTTATCTTGTACGACAAAGTCATAATTTTCAGCAGAGTCACTCAAAACAATAATTTCAGCTTCAGCATGGTTAAGAAACAAACTGTGTGGCTTGGCTATGAAATTATGATGTAGAAGATCACTTATTTTTACACAGAAGAGCTCAATAAACTCTGTTGTTGGCTTTTGAAATATTTCCAGTGTGATCCTACCAACAGGCAGCCATTGATGGAAAGTCAGTCTCGATTAAGTTTTCTTCTTTGGGGGGTGTTCCAGTGAAGTTTTGACCACATCAGTTCCTGGACGGGAGCACCAAGTTCCTACACAGCAGTCATCTGACATAGGGTCACAGGCAATCAGGTAGAGAAAATCTCGTTATTTTTAGGGACCTATTTGTAAGGGATGGTAATTCCACATTCTCTATCAATAATTTCACGTTTTGATGTATCGTACAAACAGACCGAGTGGGTACCATTTGCTCCAGCGAACACAACAGTTCTGCAAATTTAGGAAAACCTATGTTCATTTCTGGGAACTTCTTCTTAAATAATACGTATACTTCTCTCAAGTTGCACGGGGCTGCGGCGGCTCAATGGTAGAGCGCTCATCTGTGGTGCTAGGGGTTGTCGGTTCGATCTCTGCTCATGCCATGTGTGCTTTGTGGTGGACAAACACCGTGTGCGTGGATTTCCGTTTATTCACACTTTCTTAATTCCACTACAGTTGCCTAAAGGCCTTAAAAATTGTTGTCTTACTGAAATCCAGTATTTTATGCCTGGCATAGCCTTAACAGAACTCCTTGACAGTCCTAGCGTTTTCTGGTTACAAACGTTTCCCTGGCGTTGATAAGATTACATTCCCTTTTTGTTTCAAAAGTTTACGGGCATGACTCACTTAAGTAGTTTGGAGTATCAAATTCATGATACGCTTGATGCTCCAGGTTTCGGGAAATATTTTAATCATAATTATTTTCTGTTTTCTAGAAAAAGTTCGAAACGTACTTTTCAAATGGCCAACCAATTTCTCATCATCTGATTCTGACAGCTGTCGGATTCTGCTTCAGTGAAAATCTTAACATTCCATTTTTTTCTTAACCTTTTGTGCAGAATATATTTTTAAGAATTATTTTATTCCGTTTAATAGGCGACTCACCTAACTCTTGCAGAGACTTATTGAAAACGCTTAAAGAGTTGGAGGTAAAAGACACATTTTAATCTTGCTTCTCGCCACACAGTTCTTGTTTATCCGAATCTCCATCTTGGCCTAATTCTTTTCGACAACTACCACAAACGCTGCCTTTGTCAAGCATTTCAGGGATGATTACACGCATCCATGATGATGTAGATCTAAGCCCCCTTTGTACATGAGAATGGTTTAGTTTCTTATACGGGTTGCGACAGTCTGATGTTCTTCGGATTCATGTAGATAAATGTAGAAGACGCAGACTCCGAAAGTAAAAATTAGTTTTACAAGCATATTTCACACAACATAACAACAAATAGAATTTACAGTTCGCCCTTCACCCACAAGAATGCAGGAAAACAACCAGGTGTACGAATGCGAGAGAATATGACGGCCTGAGCCAAAGTTACCTAAAGGCCTACAAACTTTTCTATGACAAACACAGAAAGAGGACTAAACACTGTCACTTGTTAGGTAAGTTGTTGCGAGGGGTATGTGTGACATGTTCGGATATGATACAGCTGCAGTGGAATCGTAACTTGGCCTTCATGTGTGCTACTTACATCTCTCCCCTCTCCCGCTGCTACTTCATTGACGCCCCCACACGACATGCTCTTCTCTTCTTTGCTTGCTTCAACTTTAATTTTTTCATAGTAGTCACAATACTGAAATCCTAACATTGACTTGATACGATTTATCCGGCTCGAGCTATAGTGGGCTTCCATTATTTGTAGCTCCTGATCCCGTCACTAACCCGAAATGATTTTTTAACTTTATTAAAACCTAACCTACGTCTATGATTATGATGATTATTATTATTATTATTTTTTCAAAATTTTAAAATCGCCCTTTTTCGAGAAGTTCAAATTTAAAATTTTGAATTTGAATGTTCAAAAATTTATTTTTCACAAATCTCATTGAGTAGTACAAGTATGTCCAAAGAAAGCTTATAAAAAGGTATTTCGAATGAAACCAGACCCAGCTTCGTACCTCAATTAGAAGTCGCGATATTTCATAATAAAGGTGCTCAATTTTTTGGAAAATTCTGAAAATTTCGAACTGTCATAACGCAAAAACTAAACATCATAGAGGATTAATATTTGGTGTTTTTCAATCTTCTTACGATACCTTTGATATGGAATGACCCGACTGCCAAATACTGGGCTGGTCACTTAGTTGTTCCTTTGTAATAACTATCGGTGCCTTTAAATTTCTTTTAAGTGGAATATTACTCTGCAAAGGTGTTGTGTATAATTGTATGTAGTGGCTATTTGCTTCTGAAGTGTCTTCAGTATTCTGTTTATTTTAGTAGTTCTGATTTATTTTCAGTTACTGTTTGATTTATTAATCCTGATGATTTTGATGTATTTCTAAAAAAAAGTTCGTTGCTAACCGAGATTTATTCCAAAATTGTTTCTGTTACAAATGAAAAGATGGTTTGTAAAACTAAAACTGCAACCAACCATAACCAAGACTGTAGGCCGAAATATGAGGTGCTAAAAATGGGTGTGGAAAAGCTGCAAAACAATGTTTGACAGCGCTTGTAAAAGAACTTCCAAATCTGTAGAATTCATGGATTAATGTTTTTTTTTTTTTGTTTTTTTTTTATATAATGCTTTTTGTTAATTGTGTTTTACAGGAAGCTTTAAAACTTGTAATGATTTTCAGTAACGATATGTAGAATAGAAAACAAAAGCATCAACAAACAAATGTAAATTTGCACGTAAAAGATGTTTCAGCTGCAGAAAGTCACAGGTCACGAGTATAAAATGATGCTTGTGAGAAGTACCTTCTTTGTATTGGTAATTAGCTTAACGTGAGTGTTAAGACATACGGTAACGGCTTTAAAAAATAGTCTTCTGAATGGGAGTTAACGACCAAGTGTCGTGCCATTAGGCTATACAGATAAGACTTAGGGAATAGGAATACCATGGTCTTTTTACGGGAGAAAGAATTATGGTTGAAATTATTTTTCTGGAGATGCTAGGGAAGTTTAAAGGTATTTTGCTCAGTCGGCCACTTACAATAGGATAAGGAAACTATTTTGAGTCGACCTCTGAAATTTGAGTGCAGAGTGTTGAACTAAATGATATTTTTTGAAGCTGCGAAGCTAAACTTCTTCCAGTCAATGATATCACTTGTGGAGAAGCTGTCTCAGCCACTTGACTCAAAGTGTGTGAGAAAGGAAAACTTCCAGGAAGAATCCATCCTGTATAAATATTGTAAGAGATCTGATTTCCATAGAGCAAATCATTGTCTGTATTTAATGCTGCAGCTGAGTTGGCGTATTCAATAAATTCTTTAAGATATGATAACATTTTTGTACTCACGGAGGACAAATATGATAAATTATACGTACCTATTTACATATATTGTGCTCGTTAAGAACGGAGAAATTTATTCACTAAGTTCTTTTCATCTTCCTCCGGAAGGCATCTTCATACGAACCGTGGCGGTTCGCCGTTGTTAACGGAGACAATATAGGATTATTTAAATAGCTACGTATTGTTTATTATTATTATGATTAAGATTACATCTTCGATAATCCTGCACTCCTGCTTTTTTGATTAATCAGGTTATGTTCATATGCTCGTTTAATATATTACTCTGGATTTATTCGCAGCATTGTTTACTACATATATATGTAGTTGAATATATGAAAGATTGGATGGCATTGTTTTGTAAATGTGGGCGTGTGATTCTTGGGTAAGATTACGTTTATTCATATGATCAGGTACTTTTATTTCCATTATTCTGACCTATATTATAATAATGTAATCTTATGGATGTAAATTGTAAATCTTATTTTGATTCTTTAGCGGACAATCTGCAAAAGTTCTGCGATTTTCATTTTAATTGAAGAAGTATCAAAGATATTGCGTAACTTTGATTGTTTTGCAGTTTAATCTCAGTTTAAGAAATAGGGAGGTATAGACGATGTGAACAAAATCTCGTTTTAGGAAACTCTTCCTCCAGATAAATACCCCTACACTACGCAGTCGTAATTTAATGCATAATTTTCCGAGACGTCGCAACAATTAAAGGTAGAAAGAAGAGAGGAAAAAGTGAGAAACACTGCTGTAAGTCACGTTTTTCTTAAGGTTTTACTCGAAACTACAAAGTATACTCTATATTATACCAAAGAGGCGTGTGTTGTATTCAAAATATAACCCCAGAGAGGGCAGAACAAAAATAACTGATGGCCTCGTTTTCAATAAACGTCGCAATATATCAGAATGGCATCAAGTGAATTACACCACCATACCATCCAACCCTTGATATGTGCCTGAATTCTCCGCTGTATCTGGCTCATCGTTTCAGATATCTTTAACCTAATGCAAGACTTGCAAAGCAGAATATTGTAAATCTTGTTTAGTTTTATTTTTTGAGGTTCATGGCTGGACACGTTCACTGGAAGTTTGTATAGCACACCATATTTGTAGATATTGATTTCGCCTTTAATACATTGCTGTTTTTGCTTTACGGTTTCAAAACATTTTTATTGTAGGCAAAGAGCATTGATGATGATTTGAAAGCCAAATTAAAGGAAAAGGAAGCTGCAGTTTATGGCAGTTACGAGAAGAAACCGGTAAAGGAGTTTGGCGGATGGCCAGGCGCTTTACTTCTAACAATTTTAACTCCACTGATTGTGCTTGCTTTGCACTTGTTTTGTACGAAGGTAAGTTTACGATAGATGGTTTATTGTAATTTTTTTAACGAATTAAGTCCTTTTATATTAGATAGTTTTCTAGAAAATTACAACAGTCGCTGACTAATTTATCTATAAATAAAAGTTTTGTCTTGCGTGTCAGCAATTTTCTGATTGTTATTGAGCGACTTGGTTTAGTAACATCTTGCATCTTGTTGAGGGTAAGAGAAACTTTATTACGTCTGTCTTGATCATCCAGATTTGTACTGTTCACTGATGTTCACGCAACAATCTAAAGAAACAACTTTTAATTATAACGAAGTGTCCTGTTTGAAGAAAAATAGTTATAACTTTAGACGAAATTAACTAATTTATAAATTGAGAAGAAGCATTGTTGTTTTTAATAAAAGAAAGAAAATAGTTATTGATGTGATTGCTTTGAAGAAGTTTTCTGATAAAAACTTAAACTATAACATTGTGCAAATTACACAACTTTCGTTTCTCGCTTTAGTGCGTAAGAATTAAACATTCAGACTTCTAAGCATGTGTTAAGGCTCAATGCAAGTGGGGTAAGGTACCAATGTTTGTTTCGTACTTCAATAATGGATACAATTAGTTTTAAAACAAATCTAGTAGTAACTTCAGGATTGTGTGCAGACACTTTTGGTACAGAATAATGTAACCTATAAAAATAACAGGAACAGACTTTTATCGCAGTATTATTATTTTTTACGCTTCTAATCGTTAGGTATGATATAGGATTCCGGAGCTCATACTGAGACATACTGTTTGGTATCCTTATTCAGTTTTCTCTCAGTCTGACTTGGTGAATGCCGAAATGGAAATTTATCAGAATTCACAGATCCCCGTTTCCTTTCTTACGGTAACAACATATGCAGATGGTCATGTGCAATACATCGCAAGACACAAGTAAATAGTGTTAAATAAAAGTCAGAAAAGGGATATATTTCAAGAAAAAATAAAAGCATAAAGATATGCTACACCAATGGCACGTGATTTTAAGACTTGCTGTTTAAGATAGTTTTAGTTACTTTATCTCTGAAGGTTGTTTTGACCAATAAGATAAAGGTAAACTAGAATAATCTGGTAGTTAGAATTTATATGTAGTCAGTCTTCTTCTTCTTATTATTAAAGGAAGGACTTTGAAGGTAATTTTTACCTTAAAGAATTCCAGAAGTCCTCACTTGTAAGTAATTGTATCCTAGCAAGCTTTCAGTCACAGTCACAGTAATCACCTTCAGGAGTGTAGGTCAGTAAGATTTTAAAAAGAGGACTATAGGAACAGGTAAGGAATATCAGTTAAACAATAAACGCGCATTAAAAGACAACTCTCGTGAAGAAAAATCACCAAAACTGTGCTGCCAAATATAATTTGTGGCAATAATCTACCGTCAAATCTAATGTTGCCGGAAACCATACCTGAAGGACCAAGTTTGCAGGCTCATCCGCAATGTTTCTATTCCTCATGTCCTGTTTTTGAAGTCTTGTATTCCTGAGAAAGATCATTGTGAGTGTGATTGAAAGCTAGCTAATGAGAACTCGCATTGTGCAAGATAGAACCATTTTACGTTCCTCACCACGCATACAGGGTTACCAGGAACCTGGAAAAGTCAGGGAATTTAGTTGTTAATTGTACAAAAAATCAATAAAGTTATTATTTTTACATCTCTGCTTTTGACCATGCAAAGCGTTGTGAGTATACTTTTCTTTTACGACTAAACTCCTTAGCATCAAGGTCTCGAAGAACTTAAGGCGACCAACTGAACTTCGTTGTACCATTCTTACTTTTTGTGAACTTAGTGACAATATTAATGCTAAACCCCTATCCTGTGAGTAGTCTGAGTCTCTAGTTGATTGTTATGAGTGAAGGAAGGGGAAGATTGGGTAGATAATAGAGGGACAGCTTATTTCAAAGAAGTTTAAAAAACTTTTTTTCTCTCATATTTCATGCTTGCCGGCTTAAATTTTAGAACTTTGTTAGAATTAAAGAAAATAATTACATTTTAGAACCAATTAAGAGGAGCATGAAATCAGTTTTCTTTTTAGCAAGTTACTGAAAAGTATTCAACTAATGAATATATACGTTTTGATATGTAAGTTGAGCTGCAAACGTTTTATAAGCTATTTTATTAATTTTCATTTTCTTTTAATGCCTTTCTCTTTTTATCAGATGTATATTTTATTTGATTGATAGGCTTTATTGTATTAATATTTGATTTGGCTTTTGATATTAGATATGTTACTGTTTTTTAATATTTTTAAGGTACCGTTACATACCTTGTTTTTAGTTTTCCTTTTTTTCTTCAGTTTTGTTCATGTGTTTTCAGATAAATAAATAAATAAATAAATGTCATAAAAATACACAGAACAGCAGAGGGTGGATGTTTTTGGCTTTTGTGTATTTTCTTTTTTTATACTACTTTTAGCTAATAAAGATGTCCTAATCTTAGAAGCTAAAGTATACACTAGAAACTCAAGAAATTATTCAACCTGGAAAATGTGCTCTACAGATCTGGAAAACCAGGAAAAGTCAGGGAAAATGAAAATAGAAAATCCGTGGTAACCCTGCGTAATATTATTTGCAGTAATATAATTTTTATATTGTCAGTGTATTTAATATTCTACTAACTTAAAACCACTTCGCAGGAAATTTGTACAGTATCAAAACTGCCCAAAGTATCATTGAACTGGAGGACTTATTTTGATCTAGTAGCTGCTGGTTTGTATGTGGGATTTGTGTTCATACTCACCTTACTATCAGTTATTCCTGTGGGAAGAGTTGTGGAAGGCCAGTTGACAAAAACTGGACGAGCAAGATACCGCTGCAATGGTAAGTTTATTATTATTATTTTTTT
>JAGDQP010034350.1:0-20160 GCA_022664845.1 Lepisma saccharinum | reverse complement strand
TATTGAAAGTGAAAGGTGAAAAATATAGTGAAAGTCCAAGTGAGATATGTCAAATTTTACATAAAGTAGAATATTATCTTAAGAAAATACTATAACATCACCTAAGTGAAAACAAAGGTGTAAAGAAAGGCAATAAGCCTACATTTGAAGTTCGTTTCTGCTTTAGTTGAGAGTCTGTCAAAGACAAAAGAACTTTCTGGGGGATCAATAGAAACATACAAATCAATAACAGTTGGAAAACCAATTATATCTATTATGTCAGTTCTCCAAGAAACGATTATTTTTTAATTATAGCTTCTATTTATCTAGATATATTTTTTCTTCTCTATTACATTTAGTGAGGTATTTACCCTGAGCATGGATTAGTATTAAAGATTAAAACACGAATAATACGGGGATCCTAAATACTTCGCCTTTTTGCACCAAATTTCTGTGCATGCACATGTTGGTGAGGACTGTCTCAGACTGACGAAATCATCAATTGTTTCTTTCCTACTCTAAACTTTGAAAACTGAAAACAAGACAAAATAATATATTCGCATAATTACTAACTGCAGAAATTACTTTGTGCACTACAATATAATTAAATACACACAAAAGATAAAGATCTAAAAGAGCCGAAATGATTTACATGTACTGTCTTAATCAATTTGCAATATTACTGCTAACACTGTTCATACGTTGCCAGATACTGTAATTACGTCAATTGTACAGTATGTGTATTTAATTTTATAGTCAACCAGATGTACTCACACAACATGAAATATTTTGGATCCATTAAAAAACAAACTTTTCCTTATTTCCGAAACAGTTTCTTTTCTGAAAAACGATAGAAAATCATTTTTATTACATTCTTTTCTTTAGTTCACAATGGTTCGTGGTGTCTTCAAATCTTGTAACGTTAATTCCACTCATTTCCCGACGTCATAGAGTGATGAAATTTCGCACAACGACGTAAGTCCGGTGACAATACAATATTCCATTGTTACTTTCATATATTTCTATATATGTATATGTTTTAAAAGCATATTTTAATATATTTTTTTAAATACAGCCTTTTTTATCCTAAAATATATACTAACCAGAAATGATATGGGGTTTTGCTGGTTGCGAACACTTTAGGATTTGTTTCACAAAACAGCTTGAGATAAAAATGATAAAAAAGCTTTTATGATTTTCTTAAACAATTCGTACTAAAAAGTAAAAAATAATTTTGTTTATGCATGACTAAAAAGAAAAGTATAGGTCGCTTTCTCATATACAGTCACTTTATATACCTAGGTACACTTGAATTGGCGCGCCCCGTGTTTTCTTTTAAGTCATGCATAAACAAAATGATTTCTTACTTTTTAGTACGAATTGTTTAAGAAAAGAATATCTTTAAGAAGCTTTTTATTAATTTTTTATAATACATTTTCGTTCATACTGGCTAGAATTTTAACGCCGGGAAATTATTTTGTAAATATTTCCATCAGTTATATATTAAAAAAAACACATATAGTTTATAATTTTATACTATTCTAGTATTGTTTCATGCTTTTGCTGCAATATGCATGTGAAAAAATACGTTCACATGTTTTGTCATGTATAATGACAGTTTTCATAAACCTATGTTTAACAACATTAGTCCATTTTGAAATCTATCAACACAGAATTTCGAGGTTTAACCCACAAAAACAATCAAAATCATTTTAGTTATCAGCATCTGGCAATGCTGTGACCAGTAATAACACAAACATTGCAAAATAGTTGTGACAGCATGTAAAACATTTCGGGTCGTTTAGATGCTTTTATATGCTTAAATGTTCGGTAGTGCTTTGTGCCAACAAAGATACTAGTTTGTGTAATAAGTATTGACGCGTATGTATTCTCTTTGTTTAGTTTTTTGTTTTCAAAGTTTGGAGTAGCAAAGAAACGACCGATGATTTCGCCATTTTTAAGACAGTCCTCACTAACATGGAGACGAACAGAAATTTGGCCGAATGTAGACTCACCATTAGACATCTGTGGCTGTGATCGGAGCCAGTGGTTAAGTGAGTACAAGTAGTTTCGTGATGTTCGGCGGATTTTTCTACGGAGAAATTAAAGGAACATCAAACACGCTCCAAAAATTCCTTTGGAAACAACGAATTAGCTACCTGAAACGTACGCTATGGTACAGCATGCATTTGGTGATAAAGCCAAGAGTTGAACGTTTACACTTCAGTGACATAACTCCCTGAAGAATGGACGAATGTCTCTTGATGACGACTGTGCGCTGCATATTGAAAACTTATGAAATATCGGCGGATGATAAAGCCAAAACGCCCTGGACTGTTTTCAGAGCGTGTAATTTTGTTCCACGACAATTTTCGACCGCACACTGCGAATGTTGTTGGCGACACACAACATAAACTCAGTCACTCAGCGCTTACATGTTCGGAGATTTGAAATTTACTCTCAGCAATGATTGCAAAACAACCCAGAGACGTTTTTACAAAGACATTCAGCATCTCGTTTCATATTAGGATGTGTCTTTAGGTAAATAACAAGAGGCACACACCAAGTGACAGAACACGATGAAAATTCGTATGCAGGTACAGTGCATAGGCAAAAGCTTCCACATCAAAAATGATAGCTGCTATGGTCAACAAATAACGACAAGGGGACCCGAGAAAGAGGGAACGTAGAGAGCAAGAAAATCCATAACAGAGTAAGAGAAATGCTTTTTCCTCTATAAACTGTTAAATATATTGAAATAAAATGGCTATTAATTGATACATACATACTGGAGTGTATAACAAGAACGACCGCCATCTTGAAAGTGGCCATTTGTGGCCGTATGACTTATGACATAGTACATGAAACAAATTAGGTAAAAAATAGAATTCGTATGCAAAACAAAAATAAATTATTAAATTTCTTTAGATATATTACACAAGATCTCTAACTTTGACAGGTTTTGTTATTTAAAAAATGAAATCAGGCAATACAGTAAGTTTAAGAGTTACAGACTTTGGGGCTTCATTTTAATATATTATGAAAATTACTTAGAAACCTCTTTTACATTCAGAAACTTCTAGGACTAAATGTTGACCTTAAAAGCGCCAACCCTTTCGTCCTCGATTACAAAGGTAACAGCGAGACATAATTTTACACTAACTACAAAACACCTTTGATATCTTCAGATTGTTTCCTGTTGTTACAAGCTGAATAATCTTTTGTTACAGTTTCGAAAAAGAAATAAAGTTTAAAATATCTAAGATAATGTATAGAAGTTTCAATGGAAACCTTACACCCGTTTCACCCCAGTTACACAAGCACCCATACTTCCCTGCCACTTGACGATACAGTCTGCGGATGGAATAAAAGAAAGTATTTTATACCCCCAAAAATCACGTTCCTTTTTTAATGTGTAATGATTGAATTTTCGAGGAATGTGTATATACTGTTTTACAGCTTATGTGCATCTTGGCTGTGAAAAATAAAATATTTTTATGACTATCATAGCAATAAAACGCGAAGACAGAAGAATAAAATAATACGATATATTTCTTATCTATATGTTATTTTAATACAAAGTTGATAGGGAAAAAG
This sequence comes from Lepisma saccharinum, assembly GCA_022664845.1. NCBI lineage: Eukaryota > Metazoa > Arthropoda > Insecta > Zygentoma > Lepismatidae > Lepisma > Lepisma saccharinum. Next base: position 16,584 of record JAGDQP010034350.1, on the reverse strand, counting down.
TAAAACGTGTGTGTAATTTTTTTTCTTTTTGCAGAAGGGAAAAAATGTGATAAACTATTGCTGAGTCCAGAAAACGGGGAAATTGGGTAGTGGTCTGAGAACAAGACTGGAACGAGAGGGAAATTACGATTTACAAGAAATCAAATATCTGAAAGAAATCAACTAAGCTGTTATTTCCTGTTATTTATGGACGATAAAAAGCATAGAAAAGACTTTTTACGATCAAACACTTTGTTTCCTGAATTGGCACCGCTTTGGTGCGAGAAGTTTGGGTGATAGGAAAAGTTGTTTGGTGTGTTCTAGGTTTATTTTATTTGCTGATCATAATTTGTTTTGTTTTCTTGATTTTAAGATCTCTCTACTTTGAAAATGCATCATGTCATTTATTTCAGTCTGACATTTTTAATTTAATGAACCAGAGTGTGGATATAGAACAATTTATTGATTAGTTAACACAACACCACTATAGACAAACTCGTAAAACATCCATGCAACAGTGTTTCTAATCCATGTGAGAAATATTCAAAGACGTATTTAGGGGTGGATTAGAACCCCCAAAATTCAGAGTTTTAGGCAGAATTAACATATTGTTGGGAGTAACTAACTGTATTTATAAAATACGTACATACTGTATTTCATGCCCAGACTCACATAGGTCCTTCCCAGAAGACCGTGGATCCCCCATAAAACCAACTTCTAGAAACATACCTGGAAATATTCATTATTTTCTGCCTAGTTTTAGCCAGTTATATTTTTATGTAATAACAAGTAATTACGGATGCATTTGTAATTTGGTACTAAACCTAGTACTGGCATATTCACTGCAGCATATTATATAATGTAGTTTATAATTTGGGAGAAAAGAATTTACTTTTATTTTTAATGAAAATCACCAGTCTCATAATTTCGATGTAATTAATGGTATTGTTAAGTCTCACAGTTTCCAATCTCGGATATTAGTTTCAGCTATCTCTACATTTCAATCAGCCTCAGCACCATGTTAGTAATATCCAGCTTAAAACATTCAGAATGTAATATTATTATTGGAAACTGATGTCAACGACATAAGTATTATTTCAAAAACATCTTGGTAATATTGAACCTAAATCTTTACCAGCTGTTTACCGAAAATGCATTTTTGACTTATGTGCCCTTCTTCCGGTAATGTTCTTAATTTCTTTATGAGAGAAATCGGAAATGTTGCTCCCAATTTTCCCTCTAATTCTTTGAAAAATCTATTCAAATTCTTTAAGCCAATGAATAAGCCACATTTATCAAGTTTACTCTTATATCTCTGGAATTGTGCCACCAGCATTATCGATATTGTTCAGCTGATATTAATAGGTTACATGGGCACATGTAATTATTCTCATACGTTTCAACCTTCCGCTTTTCTTTCTGTCATAGTATCTTGAAACGAAGCAGCAATGGAAAATCTGGTGTAGGTTTAACGGTGTGGATTTGAGATCCTCATGAAGTCACGAGTATTGTTGGTTATCGCAAGAGATTTAGCTCCTCAGGTGAGATGCACAAAGAACGTCCATAGACAAGTTTTATAGGTCCAAACGCTGTACAAATCTTGCAACAACGAATTCATATTTTTAGTTGTATTCTTCATGTTGTATGTAATGCTTCATATCTATCCATATATTACAAACTGCCTTTAACAAATAAAAGAAAGGTGTATTGACAAATATAAAACGTATTGTCTGATTCACTATCTTTGGAGAAAAAAAAATGATCCTTGTTGACCGCAAATATTCATATGATTTCTTTTATTTATAATCACTCAAACAACTCAATTACATGAGTAAAGTACATGAAAGAATCGTCATATAGTCGCAAAATTTATTATGAATTCACTTAAAAAAGAAACGGAATTGAACATTTTTTTGTTGCAAGAACAGGAAATGTAAAGCATATCATTCAGCTTCTTTTCATGCAAATGAAAGCAAATTGCTTCGATGACGATTCAGATCGCATAGCAATGAGAAAGGCTTTCTACACATTCATTGAAAGCGACAACGTTTCGACAACCGATTAACATACTTGACAAAACTTCTGAAAAAGAAGAAAAAGAAAACTCATCAAAATTCCATTATTCGGATTTCAAGTTTCACAGATAACATTACTTTCTTCTCTATCACTTATGCTTTATGCATTAGTTTTTATATTTATATTTCTTTTTGTTTCAATGACTAAACCACACGAATGGAATGGAGGCTGATGACCACTTTTTGAAACTACGTTTACGATTTGGCAATGTAAATGCTTGTTTAAGGGGTCTTAGAACATACTCCCTGTGTGTGTGTGCTTTTTCTTCATATTTTTTTAAAAATATTTTACAATTGACGAACAACAATTAATTTTGAAAAGCGTCCTTGGTAATACTTATGATATTTTGAACAGCTTAGTTATAGGTGGAAAATATAGAAGACTCGTCTATGACGCCAGCCATCACGAGCATTCAAATTTCTCTACAAAAATAAACAATTTCTAAATCTCAAGTAGTTTATTTCATGCACTAAATTCTTTGACGTCCTCCTAAACTTAGTGTTTAATGGTCTTACTTTCGGTGAGTAGATCTGTGTTCAATCCCCACTAGGGGGTGCGAACCTCCACATCATCACGATATGGAAGTTGGAGAAATAATTGTGTTCACCACCTGACACCGTTTAACGAGAGCCACCTTGGAAGGCCAAAGTATTAAATGGACTCTTGAGCGATGTCAGCGTAAATAAGTAATTTTTTTTTCAGCCTAAATTCAAATTCCAAATTCAGCCTAAAAGAGACTGAAGAATCTTCTTCTTTAAAGTACGTAGCAGAAACATATACTTTTTATTTGGCTTGGTGCGAATGAAATGACCGCTTTGACGCCTGGTGGGAAACGCACCTCAGCAACACAACACAGGGATCGACTGAGGTCACGCTCCTCTAACGTCACACCCTCTGTATACGTCCAGCAAACAGATTGAGTACCCAGACAGTCAGGAGGCAGTATGTTGTTGAACAAGGTCGTACGGATTTGCGTCCCGAAGAACACACAATTTCTCTTTACGAATTATGTTTATGAACGAGTGATTTCTCTTTATGAATTCAAACTGGAGCATTCTGCATAGCCAACCGTAAAAACAGTACAGTGCATTTATCACAGGAATGGAGAATGAAGCACCATTCGCCGTTGATTTGTTAAATTTCGTTCCGGTGACACAACATTACAAAAATGACCCCTGTGGGCACCAACCAACATCATATTCGGTTGAGCTGCTCAGGAATACCGTGGAAGGGAACCCTCGGAAAAGTGTTCGTGCTATTACATACGAGTTAGGTATACACCATACCACTGTCAGTCAGCGGCTCCATGAGATCGTTATGGTGAAAAAGTTGAACTCATGAGTGCCACATGAGTTGACACCTGCCAACAAGAATCGCAGTCTGGAGGTGTGAAGTTCTCTGAGAGTAAGGAATAAGTGGTAACGTTTCCTGCATCGGATTGTCACTTCAGATAAAAAATGGATCTGCTATGACATTCGTAAACAATCAGGGCAGCGGTTGAATCGTGATCAACGTCCAGGACGATGTCCTAATCCACCTATCCACTCACAAAAGGTGTTGTTGGTATGGTGGTCTATGGTGGGAGGGATTCATCATGTATTTCTCATGCGAGGTGAAACCATCACTGCAGATAGTTACAGTGCTCAACTCCATGAAATGAACCGCAAACTTGTTCGCAAGCATACAGTAATGATCAACAGACATAGTGTCCTAACGTTCCATGACAATGACCGCCCACACATTGCGCAAAGAGCGGTACAGTCTCTCCATGAGTTGCAGTACGAAACCCTTCCTTTCCCGTCAAGCAGAAGTGGGAAAAATAGATTTTTCCAAAACCAGAAACTGGTTAGAAAAAATGCCGAAATCCAGGAAGGGATCAGTCTTCGTTTATTACAAAACCCGGGATATATTTATAAAGGGAACCTAGAAAGTTTTGTCGCTTTCTGTGGAGGTCTGTGTTCAATTGTCCCTCACATCGTGAGTTGAATGCGAATGGAGATTAGGCGAAGGTCAGTTGTTGGTGTGGGTATATCCAACATACTACCTGGTTGTGGCAGTACAGTTACACCGTGAACGTGCGGAAGGACAGAGTGAACATGGGACCTCCACAGAGCGTCATAAGGGCATGTATGCTGTACGAGTTCAAACTGGGGTCAAACGCAGCTGCAGCGGGGCGGAAGATATGCCAGGCCTTTGGTGAGGGTGTCGTGACTACGCGGACAGTGCAGCGGTGGTTTACCAAGTTTAAGGACGGTGACGAAATACTCGAAGACGCACCACGTGCAGGAAGACCAACACAGGTACCAAATGAAGATCTTCAGGCAGCAATTGAGGCGAACAGTGGCCAGACATGTGAGGAACTGGGACTACAATTCAGCGTGAGTGGAGAAACCATTCGGCAGCACCTCCATCAACTTAGGAAGCACTACAAGTTGGGTCGATGGGTCCCACATGATTTGACTCCGGGCCAGAAGGCAACATGTGTTTTTTTGCTGTCTCGTCTGAGGAAGGAGCTATTTCTGGACAGGGTGTTTACATGTGATGAGAAGTGGGTCCTGTACGAAGTTCCACGGCGCCGTCATCATTGGTTAGCATCCCATGAACCGGTTTCAAAACAGCCGAAACCAGCACTGCACCAGAAGAAGGTCCTCCTGTGTGTTTGGTGGACTGCTCGCGGCATCGTGCATCAGGAACTGCTACCAGCAGGTCAGAGCATCAATGCAACTGTGTACTGTCAGCAGTTGAGCCGTGTTCAAGAAAAACTCAAAACTCTGAAGCCAGCACTTCTGAATCGCAAAGGGGTCCTCCTGTTACAGGACAACGTTAAGCCCCACGTGGCTAGGATGACCCGGGACACCATTCTACGCCTTGGATGGGAAACACTATTGCATCCGCCATACTCCCCGGACATTGCACCGTCCGATTTTCACCTGTTCCATTCCTTGGACAATCACCTTAGAGGACGCCAGTTCAAATCCCTAGTAGAGGTGCAAAATGCACTTGATACCTTCTCTGCTTCACGGCCCACCAAGTTCTACCGCGATGGAATCCATGGCCTCCCAGAATGTTGGCAGAAAGTCGTCGATGCTGATGGGAACTATTTTTTATCTTCCAGGTACATCTTAGGTGACATATCGATGTTCGAAGGTGGTGGGGGAAAGAGCGACAGAACTTTCTTGCTTATCTTACAATTTTATTTACAGAATTTAGCTTCTGTTCAAACGTTTAAAAACACAGATTTCGGCTTTTCTTTCAGCATCAACTATATATATATGGAGTAAAATTTCTGTTGGAAACTAAAATTTAATAAAAGTAAAAGGGGTTTGGAATTCCAACAGAAACGAAGTTTAATAGGATATTAATATCCGAGTTTTGATGAAAAAGAATGAAATGTGATAAAAACCAAAAACCGTTCTCTACTGACATAATTCGGGATTTGAATATCGGTTTGGACAGTGATTAATAAACTTCTTCCTTCTGTGACACCCTAGAAGAGGTATAAAGTCAAGAGATTTCCCTAGGTTGTGCTAGAATTGTCTAGAACAGCTTCGACTTTCTATGCTAGAGAAAAGCTAGCTACGTGAGAATTCTCCATTGCGTGTTGATGTCATTCAATAATGAACAAATCTCTTTTAAGAAGTATCTTTCAATTTATGAATATCTTGGTCAACGATCGCGGCACACTAGAGTGTCACGGAACCCATTTTAGAATTACTGCCCTAGGGGATATTTGTTTAATTTTAAACAGAACAGAAAAAGTTGAATGGAATGGAATAAAAATAGTTTATATGTAGTAGCAGATAAGTACGAAATTGTATTGTTTGATACTTCATTGGCTTACTAAATCAAAAGTAAGATTGACTTACTAACTGCAACACGAGGTCTGAATATTAACATGTGTTTGCCATATAAAGTTATGGGACATCACATCTAGCTAAAATACAAACAATACATTCATGTTGAGAAACTTCAGAGCCTTAGTTTCTAATTCATCCCCGTAATAAATGAGTACATTTGAAACAGTTATAACCCATTGTGTAAACTATAGACTCATTTGAGGGAAGATGCCTACTGTAGTGTAATACTACCCTAAAAGAACTGGTTAGTAGAACTTTGAGGGACTATAGTGATGTTGAGTAATCTGTCACGTGCATACAAACCAAGTCTTTTAAAATCAAAATACCTATTTTTTTCTACCTAAAAATATTTTCTTCTTACAAGTTTTGTAACCAATAAACAGTTTAGGATCGGGCTAAGCTCCATGACAGAAGAGAAAATGTTGAATGGCAAGTACTTCCTTAGACGGTACCACAAAGAAGTCATGTGTGAGGTGGGAAACAGGTGAACTGGCGTCTTACCCCGAAGGCTGGAGATAGATGTCCACTACCTAAATGCGTTGCATTAAATAAAACTGTTTTCATTGTTCTCTGGTTAGACGCTCATTTATTTGAATTTTTATTTTTAAATAGACTGTAATCATACAAGGACATTTCTAATTGGTAGTCTACGCACCTGTTCAATAGAATTTTAATGTCATTTATGTCCTTCAGGCAACCATGGCTGAGGCCAGAATAAGAGTGAGGTGGGGAAGTAGGAAAAAGTCCACCATGCCCTATTTTCGAAGCACTGTTCGTACATTAACCTTGTGTTACTGAGGGTAACCTGGATAATCCACAGGCAGGATGGCCGATGTTGGGATCGAACCAGGGCCTATCGCATCGGAAACCAACGATCTACCAACTGAGATACAGCTGCTCGGTGCATGTTCAATAGCGTGCATGCTATATGCAAAAATTATTTTCTTATTTCACACAAAACATAAGGTCATTGCTGCATTAAATTGATGTATCGTTCATGATCACGTAAGAAAGAGAAATCTGCTCTTTCAAGCAGTTGTCGTCAAGGCGATGACATTGTAACAAATATTTTCTGAGGTGGTCGAAATACTTCCATGCTTGTTCATGTATTTTAGCCGTGTTATAGATAATGTAGCCATCAAGTTTCTCTTTTTAATTTTGTTATTATTGTCTAATATCTTATTTGTAACGTTTTAGGCATCTTCCCTCAAAATGAGGGTACATTTTACACTGATATGTGGGGGTAAGATGCACATTTTGAAATATCAATTTAGAGGCCCATATATCCGTTGTGTATACATGTAGATTCATGTACTTCTGTCCGTAAGAGCATGAAAGTTCAATATATATTTGAGCAAAATTTCCTTGTTCTGTTTCTTTTAATTATGTGTATTCCACCATGGCTCCTAGACTAAAATATATGGCATTTTCCCTCAATCCACTATAATTTTTACAACACTGATATTTGAAAGACAAAGAATGTTCATTATCACAATCTATTGTTTCCAATCTATTGTTTCTTAGCAAAATCAATATATCTCATGTTTTATTCAACTAAATATGTATATTTACATGTTTCAATGAACATCGAATACAAAATAATAATCATCCTCGTTATCTTTAACTTTCAACGGAATAGAGCACGTGGCAATTATTGTATGTAAGAAGAATCTTATACTTATTCTTATGTATTAATGAAGACTCACTTTTTACAAGACTTTCTGTTTCTTTTGGAAACAGCTTTCCCAAACCCGGACTGCTTTATTCTAACAAGGCTTATGAAAGCAGAAAATTTAACAGAAATTACAGAGGGTTTTGTTACAAAGGTAGATATCATAATAATCATGGATAATGGAGTTAACTTCCTTTTATTAATTTGTGTTCTGAATAATGGAGGGGAAGAAAATGAGATACAGAGAGGTAGAAAGAGAAGACCTCTAATCATTTTTATAAACAATGAAAAATGAAGATGGTAAAGCTTTCTTTGTGGAACTGAAGTTTGGTTATTTTGTCTTAGTTGCGTTGGAGTCTTACTAAGGTTACAATTGACATGCTGATCTTCTAAAGGTTGTTAGCCATTTTCTAATACTTGATAGTGTTCTGTATTTGTTTACTATTTCAGACTGTACTGTAGGCTATCACTGTAATGTGTATTGTTACACTCCGCGCGCGGCTAATGGTTCAGTCTTACAACAACCCCAATCTCGAACCAATTTTACATTCGCACTGTTCGACTCAATTTTTGTCCCTCCGAAAATCTTGTCGACCTGACCCGGAAATCAGGTGATTGGGCTCCACAACCACCTTTTTGGCCGAGCCAGCTAGAGTCTGCCCGACTTGTGGAGTGGCGATCCTAATGGCGTGGATCTAATATCGGGTCGTACTGCGACGAAATAGGGACCTATTCTGATTATAGGGATGTCCTTAACGGATATCCAAAGGGTAGAGAAATGAAGCTCTATTATATCTAAGATCCTGCATATCTTAGATGTACCTTGAAGGTTGATCGATGACGGTAGAGGTATTTGTATAGTTAACAGGACGAACTCATTATTGTATGCCGCCAAGCTTAATAGTAATAACAGATCTGGGATACACTCTATGTCTCTACAAACTGCTTAAAATGAGCGTGGTAATATTGTTCTCATTCAAACATTATGATATTATTCCTTAGCTACGTCAGGCGAATGTGGGTGGATATGAATAAAGACAATGCCCGCTTCACTACGTTTTATGTATTACTAAGGTTGTTCAATATTAGATGGTATTATGATATCGTATATTTCTATGTATTTTTAACCTCTGCGGGGTCAGGAGTTGAGGAAACAGAAGATGGCCCTAAGAAGGTCGATGACTGGTTTGGCTCAGCAAGAGTCAATGAAGGAAGTGGACGTGCTTTAATCTCGTCTAATTCCTTGAAGAAATCATTCACAACTGGCGACGGCATTAATCGTTTCTTGGTGACGGGATATTCTTTATTCATTAATCCTGAAGAAGCATTCATTAGTATGGCACACTGGCAAAAGGCTCGTTCAATTGGCAGTCCAAAGCAACACACGCTGCGCACGCTACCATGTCCTATTACTTTCTGTTCGTCGTCACCACATGCGTAGTAACAAGAAGTACGAGCTCCTCATACTTCGGATCCTATTATTCATCTGACGAAATGCACGGTGATTCGGTCTCCTTGTCAGCAGTACTTAAATCACTTGAACATCAAGGCATCGAAAGTTCATACATCAAGTTACTGCGAACCATTTACTCGACTGCCACATCTGTCATTAGACTGCATCAAGAAAGTGAAAAATTTAAAGTTGGAAAAGGGGTAAGTCAAGAAGATTCAATTTCTCCAAAACTGTTTTCTGCGGTCCTGCAGAGAGTGTTCCAAGATTTAAACTGGAATGTCGTTGGAATAAAGATCAATGGCGAATATCTTCATCATCTACGATTCGCTGATGATATAGTCCTGTTTGCTTGAAGTGCAGAAGAACTGCAAATCAGAATGGAAGAACTGAGTAATGCGAGTTCGAAAATAGGCCTTAAAATGAATTTAAGTAAAACAAAAGTGATATACAATCAACATGCTGTAAAGAAGGAAATAAAGATTCACGGAGAGACAATAGGCATAGTTGATGAGTATGTTTAATTAGGCCAGCTCAAAATATCGAATGCCAAGTTGACGGATGAAATAAATAGAAGTTGTAAAATGGCGTGGAGTTCGTTTGGAAGACTACACTTTATTTTCAAAAGCAAACTACCAATGTGTCTGAAGTGCAAAGTTAGTAATTAATGTGTCTTTCCTGTGATGATGCATGGCTGTGAAACTTGCACATTGAATGGGCAAACGAATCAATGACTAAGAGTTACACAAAAAGCAATATATAAATGCATGCTAGGAATAACTAGAAGGGACACAAAGACAAATGAATGGATTCGCGCACAAACAAAGTAGAAAATATAATCGAAACTGTTAAGAAGCTGAAGTGGAGATGGACCGGTCACATAGCTAGACGAACAGTTGAGAGATGGATGACGAATGTGCTACATGGATGAGGATAGCAGCAGACCTAGATTATATGGAGATACAAGGGGGAGCCTTCATCCAGCAGTGGATAGAAAATGGCTGAATATGATGATGATATATTAATTCGTGTACCTTAGAAACAGACCTGTAAAAACGATAGTTTTCAAGCATAATTTTTTTATAGTAGCTCATAAAACTCTGACGCTTTAACACAATGAAAATAATTTTCCTGAATAAAATTTTAACCCTTTGTTTGGGAGTTAAATTTCAAAAGTGAACCCCAACCTCGCCTATGGGAAAATACAGTACAATATTAATTCAGAGGAACACTTTTCCTTGTCTAATTTGATTAATTACCAAGAAATTAAATCAGACCGTGATTTCTGTCAATAATTATTGCATGATCTCTCGATGTGGAGCTGCAATATTTTATAAACAGTCACCGTCTCATTTAATTTCTTAGTAATGAATGAATTTAGACAAGGAAAAGAGCTCCTCTGAATTAACATTTGTATTTCCATAAGTGAGGTTTAATTTTGAATTTGAGCCCCCAAAACGGCAGTTAAAATTTAGTTTTGGAAAATTATTTTCCCAGTGTTAAAACGTCTGAGGTTTCGAGTAATTGCAGAAAATTTCATAGAAATATCTTGAAAACCTTCGGTCTTACAGGTCTGTTTTTCAGTTACACAACTTACTAAAGAGTCTGTATATTAAAAACGTGGCATTTAGGGCAAGGATAGATACCTAAGTTTTAACGTATAACTGAAAATAACTTGATAATGTGTATGGCGAAAATTGAACCGGACATTTTGAAAATGGTTAAATCAAAAGAGATTCAGGTTTCGCGCTAATCTAGTAAACTTGTGCAATCTTTCGTAACGTTTTAATTCTTTTTGTCTTTTTTAATTTTGTGTAGCATTTGCTTTTCATTTGAAAACATGACAGTTGATTTACTGCATCTGACAATAAATATCCTAATTATATTAACGGAAATGTATTCAACAAATTACATTATCTTTAGTAATTATAAGAACAAGTAAAATGAAATACTTTCTTTGAAATGTATTAGTTTTAGCCTTCAAAACCTTGGTTAAATGTATTTTTCACCTCCCCGCGCGACCCCCTTGTAGACACGCCGAGACTACCCTAGAGGTCGTGACCCCTACGTTGAGAAACCTTGGTATACAGTATTGAAACCGAAATGTAACTGTATGTGACCTGCGAGACCAAACTTTTCAAAATTCCAGTTCCTATTTGGGTAACAGGATTCTGTAAAGGAAGAAAGAGTAAGACATTATGTCAGTGATGCTTTAAACAAAAACCGGCAGTATGATGTCATTTTCTGTAATTGGGAACATGCAGAATGGTTGTTCTACAGGTAATAATTGAGGAGTAGGGGGGAATAAGGGTCTCACTGTCTTACTACAAAAACTGTGTTTTTGCAGAAAAGAGCAAAAACTTCTAGACCTTGCATTTTTCATATGTTTTCGCATCTGTGCAGCTCTTAAAGAGCAAAAAAGAAGAAGGGAGACGTTAGCACAGACGCTGAAGACCTTGAATGTACGGCCTACGAAAATCACTTAGGCCCTTATCCCCCTATTCCTCAATTTATGGTTGCGAAAGTTGATCATAACAGCTTAGATGGGCAGGCCGTGTAGCTGGAAAAGAGCCATGTAGCAGGCCAGGATGGGAAAGAGCGAAGATTATGTTCTATCGTAGTTGGTAATCAGGAAGAAAAGAGGCCTTGGGAAGACCGAAACGTAATTAAGAGGGATCTTCAAATGCAATGGTCAACATCTGTTACAATGGCGAATTTCGTAAGCCATTTTTAGTTAGTTATATCGGTATGATTTTGGTGAAGTCTGCTTTGAATATAAATTTTGATTTTAAAAGTTTTCGTGCATGTATCAAAAACAAGCCACAAGATTTTAAGACTGAAGCTAATAGAAGTTCCAAACTAAAAACAGTCATCATTTAAAGAAAAAGGCAAAGGGCTTAACACATCTACAAATGCAAAGCAAACGACCATTTCTCTGGCATTATACCAACCACTCTCCATGAATATAGTATGTGGCTCCACCTCTTAGCAAGAGAAAGCACATAACTACTTGCTGTATCTCTTCTCCCCACTTTCTTCCGGTCAAAAACAAAAGACACACTTTGGAAACTTGGGTCGTACACTAAGAACAGCCAAAGTATTAACGTATATCTTAACTAGAGTTGTTAAGTACGCCACTCTGTGACTTCTGTAGATTATTCATGGTAACTCAATTTGTGTAATAGTTCCGCGGCAACGTTGACAGTAACCGCAGATTCATGAATATTCCTATTGGAAGCGACAATTTTTTAATGTTTACCGTTCTTAATTGCAGCCAAAAACCACTCTGTGGTGCTGTGAGATCAATAATTCTGACGTGAAAAAAATGCATAGCAGCTTCCGTTGAAAGAGGGCTGTAACTCTCATGAAAGAATCACAATTCTTTAAATGAATGTACTTTATTTCATTTGATCTAAGCGCTTACAGCAAGTCTTTTGTTTAAAAGTTCCCAGAGTGAACGCAACATCAGGAAAAAGACCGTGTAACATTACAGGTTTTCAAATATTTTCTGGTCCCATCCCAAGACATTTGAAGAGCGTTGTAACGAAAGTAAAAACAAAATTTTGTAGATGTGAAAAACAGAATGTTTTAATTTTGAAATCTAATAAGTTGTTGGGAGTCATATTGGCGACATAACGCAATAGGCACATCTATTCCAGAAGAAAGAATTTTAAAAGAGCAGTTGTCAATCTACTAACAGTCGACCGTTATTTTATATCGAAATGAAATCAGCAAAAATGTGTTAGGGCTCTGTTTACTTGACGCACTTCCTTCATTTGATTGTCACCACTCGCACTCGTATGAAGTGTGTGTTAAAAATGCAATTTTGGAGACGTTTCAAGGAACAAATTCTAATAAATCTTTTAACACAAATTGAAAGAACATAGTGACCTCATTTTCTTTTATATTTATTAAAGTTTACAAAAAAAGAGTAATAATGGTCGATTTTCAAGATTTGACAAGCAGACTCCGCTCTGTTTACGAATTCCGCTTAAACCGCCATCCTGATTGACGTTTCCCAGGAGTTTCCTCAGACCCCCCCCCACAAAAACAATACCGCAATAGTACTTACAATATAGGGCCTTCCCGCTACCCCTATTTCTTCTCCACGGGCCACAATGAATATTTAGACATAACTGCATGTATGCACGAATCTACCCCAGTAGCACACAACCGTGTTTTCAACGTTAATTTTTGGTTTATTTCGTTGATCCACCATTATCGGTTGAAAAAAGTGCGTTTAATTTTAAATCATATTTCAACAAAGACTTGTTATCGTTCATAAGACGTTAATACGACGTGTATTCAACTATTACTTTAAGCTATGGTATAGATTTCGTTTCATGGAATTCTTTCTCATTTAATTGAATACACATTGTAATTCAAAGTTAATTATTGCCCTTAACTATTCTTTTGAGTTCTCTTTTACATGTTGAAAACACGTTGAATTTCGATCTATATTCCAACGAAAATTTGATTTCGTTGATACGACGTTAATGCGACATGTTTTTAACGGTTATATTTAACCATGCTATAGATTTCGCTTCGTATGCGTCTTTCTATTGCGACACATTACACTTATTGAGAAATACAAATTAATTAGTATAATCTTTTTGAAATGTACGAAATATTTTCACCGTCTTTAGAATTAAATTTCACCGATGAGTACAGGATTGTTCAGATGACCACATTTTTAGAAATGTTTATTAGTGCTTGTTTCAATGGTATTTTCATTGACTTTATCAAATATATTTCAGCGTTATTTAATTTGTTTTATTTTTTTCATCGTCCACTTTTGACGTTAAAACTAACGTTTATTCTCAAGGTTCATTTGAATCATTTTTCAATCGTTATTAAACATCGGATAACCCGTTGAATAGGTGGACATAAACTCGTATAATGTTAAAAATATGTTAGGAAAAGACGCAATTTCTTTGTCCACTTCTTGACGATGAGGACTACATTTATTCTTTTACATCAGATACAGTCTTCGTAACATAAAAGGAATAGTAAAATAGTGGCTCCGTGGTTGGGCGGTTAGAGTAACGTGCTACAAACGACGAGTGGTGAAAGCTGCAGTTTCGAACCCCAATGCAGACAGTAAGAAAATTTACTACCAAATTAATATGAAAGGAACGGACGAAGTCAAACTACATATGTATGCCAATAGACAGCAACTATGCTCTGTTTTGGCTAACCAAAAAAACGAACAGGTAGGCATAAACAACACTAAAATACGTTTCTTCGTTTATTTAACATGTTGATTTCAACACGTTTCTCAACCACTATTCAACGTCGAATAAATCATTGATTAGGCAGACATGCTGGTACATATACAACGGTTAAATTACGTTTTGGTACTAACGTTAAATTCATGTATTTTTTCCTTTTGTGTGTTACTGGGGTACAGGGTGTCCATAAAGTGTATATCCACCCCTGGACCTTCGGAATGAATGGAAATATGAGAAACATGTATTCCATTATTTTGATAAACTAACATGTCTGATTTCTGGATAAAATGCTGTTACCGCCCATAAATTCATTTTATCTGTCTATCTTATCTGGATAAAAGAGTTCGACCTTTGATCCCACTCGGAGGAAACTCGAAATTTCAGTTTCTAGGATCCTCAAGGAAAATATGATATGATATTCTCTTTAAATCTTCGATATTTTCCGAAGGAAATACAATGTGAGAAAATGCCGAAACAAACATTCCTATATTTTGGAAACCTAACTTTTTTACTTAAAAAAATGTCCATCTGTGACCAAGTTCAATGCCTGAGAAAAAATATAAAAATATATTATATTTTTAAAAAAAACATACTTTTCTTAAACCATTCATACTAAAAAGTAAAAAAAAAAAACGTTTATGCATAACTAAAAAGAAATGCATGTGACGCACTCTTATATAGTATAACTTTATAAATTCTTTAATTGGCGCGCCCCATGAGTTTCCTTTTAGTTATGCATAAACAAAATTATTGTTTATTTTGACGTACGAATTGTTTAAGAAAAGTATATTTAAAAAAATATGTATATTATTTTTATTAGTTATTTCGGTGTTTGGATACTTTTTCTCATGCTAATGTTTCCCTAAAGTGTTTTGCAACCAGTCAAAACCCAATTTCGTTGTAGGCTATTATTTATTTTAGGATAAACAATTCCATATTAAACAAATATTAATATATGGTTTTAAAATATAGAAATACATGAAAGTAACAATGAAATATTGTATTGTCACCCGATTTATGTAGCTGTGGAAAATTTCATTATCCTGTGACATCGGGAAATGAGTTAAATTAACGTTGAAAGATTTGAAGGCAGGATGAACCACTGTGAACTAAAGAAAAGAATGTAAAAGAAATAATAATAATCTATACTTTTTAAATATATACTTTTCTTAAACAATTCGTACTAAAAAGTAAATAATAATTTTGTTTATGCATGACTAAAATGAAAGGCATGAGAGCGTCCCCCATGCTTTTCTTTTTAGACATGCATAAACAAAGTTATGTTTTACTTTTTAGTACGAATCGTATATCCTGCAACCAGTAAAACGCCACAGTGTTGCAGACTAGTATTTATGGGAAATATTAAAGTATGCTTTTAAAATATATAGAAATATATGAAAGTAACAACAGAATATGGTATTGTCATCCGACTTACGTCGCTGAGCAAAATTTCGTCATTGCATAGAGTCGGGAAGTGAGCTAAATTAACGTTGCAAGATTTGAGGACACGAAGAATCATTGTGAACTAAAGAAAAAAATGTAAAAATAGTAATTTTCTGACTTTGTCCTCTCGCTAATTTGAACGGGAGCTAAATATAGATCCCGAAACGTCTTCATTTTTTCTTTCATCAAGACCTCCAAAACTGGGCCCGCTCTTGCGATTTTAAAATTTTGTGTTATCCAGTTTCTTATTGGGATCCTAGAAACTTATGAGGTTTAAGGTCTAAAAATACGATAGCATATAGAATAACTTTACTAGAGAATTTTTTTGCAACCTTGTACTTTTCTGCTCAACTCCTATTTATAATTCTTGAGTTGCCCCCCACCTACCCCGACGGGAGGAGGGGTCAGAGGTGGATTCTTTTATCCAGAAATATTAGCCTCTCAAAATAATGGAATGTGTTTCAGAATTTTCTCATATATTTTCATTCGTTATGAAGATAATGGGGTACAGGGTTTCTGCCAGGACTTTCAGTTTTGGGGGTATAAAGTCAAAATTGGGAGGGTATAAGTGGAGTTTTGCAGGGTTTCTAACGACTTTTTACAGCAAACATTTAAAAGTTTGGGTGTTGTCGAGATTTTTTTGGGGGCGACATCCTCACGGGGGTGTCTGGCGAAATCACTGAATGGGTGGAGACAGACTTTATGGTCACCCTGTATAAAGACCAGAAATGTAAAAGTCACAAAAAGTTTCAATTTTTCTTTTAATTTTTTAGAAACGTTAAATCCGTTTTCCCGGATTTTGACGCCCAAATACCCTTAAATATAATCGAGTTGGGCTTTCAACATATGCATCTGTTCTTAAAGTATTGGTACATA
>JAGDQP010034349.1:0-20161 GCA_022664845.1 Lepisma saccharinum | reverse complement strand
ATCAGTTTCAGATCTCTATTGTAGTTCGTTTCGCTATTCTTCTTTAATGAATTAGGAAACCCTGTTAAACAATATGTAACGACCCATTTTTGGTTGGTCGCTACATATGTTATCATCTCTCCCCTTTTTGTTTTGGTATCGTCTTCTTTCCTTTTTATGTTCGTACTTTGTCGGCGATATTTTTCGTCTTCGGCTTTCTTCAAAGAGTTTTTATTTGTCCAGATGACAATATAGATTAGCCATACAAAACACACCTTGTCGATGTTTGGTGGGATTTGTATTTTATTGTTTTTTCCATTTATTACTTGATATTTCTTTGCATATTTTATTTCATCATTTTCTTCAACAAATTTTCTTTCGTTGAGAATCTTCATCAACAGTTAAAAGATCTGATTGTTGCTTTATTTTTGTCGGAATTTTGGTGGTACCCCCACCTTTTCCGCTCTTCCTTCTGTTTTGATTCTCTTCTCTGATTGGCCGATTCCATTCAGTAGTTGTAATGTAGCAGTCGACGAGGAAATATTGCAAAAACTCATGCTGCCTCCGAAATATATAGAAAGTTAAATCTGTAAGGCAGCTTGCGCTTGTAATAAATATAGCAGCATTGTCTGATGTAAAATAACGTCATTTTGGGTGGCTGCTCTAGCCAATTTCTTCACGGGAGCTGTGAAAATAATTTCTGCTATCGGCGTGTTGCTTTGTCTAAGATGGGTGCCCTTGGAAGATTTCTACAGGAAGAATTTGTGAAATTCATCAGTGTGTGAGGTGATGTTGTGGTGTTTGTGTGTACAGTGGGTTTTCCTTGTTTGTTACTCTCTTGTAATTGTAAAAGTTTTGTTTAACTGGGCTAAAGTATAGTATGTTTACCACGTTTAAGAAATAACCTAATCTTTTATTTTGGAAAATAAGAGTACGAAATCTTGCCTCTGTTCTTAAGCAGAGTGCTTCTGTGATCAAGATAATCTAGAATTTCAATATGTGAAATAGCAGCCTCTTTAAAATTCTCTCTGGTGTAGATTCTCTTCAAACTATTTTTTTCCCAAGAAGTTAAGCAATGTCTTTTGCACTGCGTTTGTGAATTTTTAGTAAAATAAATTACATTCGTAACCAGTTACTGCTTGTGTCAAGTGTTTCATTATGATGTAGATTACCTACCATTACTATGTTATTGTTGGAAAGGTTCTCAACCTTTCGTCATTTCAGTCCGCGAGGTGTTAATTTATCCATATGTGAGAAATAGTCGTTACAAATGAATTTAAAGTTTAACATTTTGATTCAATGCTTCAGTAATCTTAGAGAATAGTAAATCAGTTCAGCTTATCTAAATTTTCGTGTTTAATGTTAACTAATCATGGCTGTGTTGAGCCTTGTACTATTTTAGGGGCCTAGTTGCGTTAGGCCACTAAAGTAGCGTTTTGTGTTCTGCTTCCCTGCAGAATGTTCTCACCTGCGTCTCCCCCTTTCTTTTGGGGTCTTTTCAGTGTGGTTTAGCCTTCTGCTTTTTGCTAACTATCTGCGTTTCGGGCACTCCTTTCGGGCTTCTTCCATGCGTGCTTCGTGTCTTGACTAGAGTGTGTTCTGTCTTCGATATGGCTGAAACAGGGTGCTGATGGGTCGGTACCCTCCCTGGCTTCAGGTCCGATAATGGTTTTCTTCGTTATGTGCCCTCTCCTGTGGCGTAATGTCGGCTTGTCTCCAAGTAAGTTTGACCACTTTGAGTCTGGGTAAGCCTTTTGTAACTTTGACTTTTTGTAACAGGGTGCCGCGGGCCTCTCGTTTGCTTGATGAGTCTATCTACTTTTGTTGGAGCAGCCTGGGGACATTACAAAATATAAACAATTTTTCTGGATAGAGTTAGATAATCAATGCAGTAGGAACATTTCCATTAACTGCATACAGAAACGGATGTACCGATAATAAGGAAGTTACTAAATAAAAAAAAAAGTCATTCTAGGAAATTTCGATGATCATTTAATGAGTTATGAGTGGCTAAATAATACAACACCACAAATCCTTCATCACAATATGAGGAGAATGTTTGATTATCTTCTGCTCTTGGTAGGGTTGCCAGCTACCGGGATTTTACCGGTATGGCCGGTAA
The DNA here is from genome assembly GCA_022664845.1 of Lepisma saccharinum. Classification (NCBI taxonomy): domain Eukaryota; kingdom Metazoa; phylum Arthropoda; class Insecta; order Zygentoma; family Lepismatidae; genus Lepisma; species Lepisma saccharinum. The sequence continues at coordinate 18,060 of JAGDQP010034349.1, read as the reverse complement.
TGTGCCAACTTTTTTTTATTTAATCCTGTAGCCGGTGCAGATACATACTCGTATGAATAGTATTGTACTCCTGATAATCTCTAGAGCGGAGACGAGAGTAAGATCTGAATTTCCAGTTCAGACTCGCCAGTCGTGGTTTGACCAGCTTGTTGCCTCCCTTACTTGTTTTACTATGTTTTAATTTCGTTTATTTTGAGTGGCGACAGGTCTCATGTCTTGATATTCCTCCATAAGTTTGTAAATTCTTTCCTCCCCTTCCATCTTATTTAATTTTCAGGTCATTCTTTTTAAAGATTCAGGGTACTATGGCGCTAATTATTCTGTTTGTGTAAACTGCTATGGTGGGTTTATTTGTTAAATACTGAAGTTTTCTCTCTCTTAGAAAATACACCAGTTATTTGGTTGTGTTTATTTTTATCTATTAAAGTTGAGGTATATATTTATCTAGTTTCTACTTTTCAATTTTAGCTGGACGTGAGGTGAGGTGGGTTGTTTCTAGGTATTGTTCACCAGACCTGGTTTTCGATTCCGACGCTTGTGCTGTTTCGTGCCTTTTTCAGAGTAGTTCGTATCCTCTGTGGTTTATACAAGCACTTCACATATTAGTTTAGTTATCAGTGGAGGTGCCAGTAATTTTATTTCCACAGTTGGCTGTGTGGTTTCTAGAAACTGATAAGAGGAGATGAGATTACTGTTATTATACTAATGAAATAATAAATAACGACCAAGTAAAGCTATATTTTATTTGATGATTTTTTTTTAAGGGTTCCAGCCGGCAAAGGGTTACGCCCTTTCTTCGGGTTAAGAGGAGGGATAGGATCGGTGAGAAAAGGATTTTTGTTGGTCTAAGAGGGTGTGGGAAATCTTTATTTATTTCTTTATTTAATATCATTTTTCATCATCATTTGTTCTTAATCATTTGTTGGGAACATTCATTTCTTTATTGTGACTCTTATTGCAATCGTACGTATTCACGATCAGGTTACATGAGTTATAAGATGATATAGAGAAGATAGTGCAGAAAGTATATTAATAAGAACTATGAGAGTAACAAAGATTAAATAGGTCTGTACCAGAATGTCATAGAATATTAATGAGGTGAGATGAAGGATGTGGTGAAGTGCATTATTTACGAGACAATCACAGAACATTGTATTAGAAAGACGAATGTAGGGTCATCTTCTGTCCTGGGGCTACTCAGGACTGATGGGAACAAATGAGGCCCAAGTTAGTAATAATGAACTACTCGTGCACAGATGGGTAGATATGTGGTGATAGATGGTCAGGATGATAGATGTCGAAATCAGTTTTTATAGGATCATCGTCGTCTAATGTATTTGAGTACATGGTGAGAAGATGTTGGAGTGGAGTCTGTAGATATTGGGTTGGTGTGTCCATCGCAGCATCCAGTTGTAGGGTATCCATGAGTAGTGGGTTGCCAGTGTGTATGCGTGTGATAAAGTAATTTCTGCGTAAGTGTTCAATATGCTGGAGGATTGTTCGGAAAGTAATCCTGTCATAAAGTGCAGCTGTAGGAGAGGGAAGTCGTATTCGGAATGCTAATCGTAAGGCGTGTCTTTCAATGATTTTTAGGCGTTCGTAAAAAGAGTCTGGGGCCGATATCCAGGAAGTATGTCCATGCGTTATTGATGGCCGCAGAAAGACTTTATATGTTTTGATTACAATGTCTGAGTGAAGGCCCCAGGAAGTTCCTACAAGTTTTTTCATTAAGTTTAATCTTTGGGAAGTTTGTTCCTTAAGTTTTTGGAGGTGTCCCTTCCATGTAAGTTTTGTGTCAAATACGACTCCGAGATATGTTACTTGTGTTGTTGGTTGTACTGGTGTTCCATTGATTAAAATATTTAATAAGGTTGGATTTCGCCGCACTCTTGAACGTCGATGTTGTATGATGATGGATTGAGTCTTAGAAGCATTTACTGATAATTTGTGTTACACCAACTAAGGAAGGATGTGACGGCCGGTTGTAATGTTCGGTTTATATGTTGAATGGATTTCCCTAAAGCTAGAAATGCAGTGTCATCGGTGTACTGAAATAATTTGATGTCAGGTAGGGCAGGCATATCTGATACATACATGATATAGAGTAGCGGCGATAATACAGAACCTTGTGGTACGCCGGTGTTAAGAAAGAAGGGATGTGATGTCGAGGAATTAATAGTTATGTAAGCCATACATGTGGAGAGAAAAGAATGAATTAGTCGGATGTAACTATGTGGGAGCAGGAAATTTCGCAATATATAGATGAGTCCGGAATGCCATACTTTATCAAAAGCTTTTTCCAGATCGAATAATAGAAGACAGGATGGATATGCAGTATTATAATGATGGGTGATGGTAGTGCTTAGTCGTAGAAGTTGGTCTGATAAACTTACGGATGGTCGAAAACCTGCTTAATGTATTGGTAATAGATTGTGTTCAGTGAGATGGATGTGTAAGCGATGTACAATGATTTTTTCAAAGATTTTACTAAGACAAGATGTTAATTGAATTGGGCGGTAGGATGAAGTTTCATGAGGAGATTTGTTGGGTTTTGTGAATAGTAATACCTTGGAGATTTTCCAGTCAGGTGGATAGTGTCCAGTGCGTAATATAAAGTTGTATGTTGAGGCTAAGAGATTGATTATTATCGGTGGAGCAATTTTGATTAATTTGTGTGATTGAATCAAATCCTGGTGCTGAGTTGCGTTTTGTAGCGATAGCAGGATGAATGTCTGCTGGAGTTATAGCAGCTGTCAGTGTGTTGTTTGGTTCTAAGATGTGATTGCAGTTGGCTCGTAGGTATTCATGATTTGGATTGGCTGTTTCCTGTATTCTTCGGTATATGGGTTTGTCTGTGATGTGATTAGGTGGCGTGAAGATTGCTTAGAAATAATTAGCAATATTTGATGAAAATCACCGCCACTTAATATTAAAGTGAAAAATGCTTTAAGCTGTGAGCTTTCTGCTTCTGAGGCATGTACTGCATGAATTTTTGCATTACATACCATTGACGGTATTCCTAGAATACGTAATTAAACGCTAAACAATATCTTTCTTCCGTTCTTTTCTTTACCTGTTTTCCGAACTTCATATTTCTGAATTGTATTTATCCCATTCCTTTCACTGCCATCTGTTAGTTACTTTTTTAAGTTAGAATTCTTTAAAAAGAAGTAAAGTAAACAGCATCACGAGAAACGACCAAGAATATCGCTTAGTCAGCTACCAAGCTTGAAAGTCTCAGCGTTTCTTATATTGTCCCAAGATGGCAATAAACTCCAACGTGCCTTAGCGAGCATTAGAGAGTGTCTGCAAACATGGAAGCGATTTTGATACCGCACTTTCTTTCTCTCATCTCATCGCTCAAGCTCTTCGTTCAAACACTCTTTATTTATTTCCCAGTGGTTACCCAACGTTTAAACCTTCAAGACTTTGCAGAAAGTTCTGCTTAAAATCAAGCTAAAAATATCCTCGTGTAACTGATTATTGAATTAAATTAATCTGCTTGATGGATCTGAAATGATTTGTATGTAACCTCTCTTAGACACAATTAGTGATGTAAAAAAAGTTGTTTATTTTAGGGGGAAACTTCCAAGAAAAATTTCCGGGAAAAATCCCAAAATGAAATTTTTGTGAGTGTCAGTTTGCTAAACACTTCATTCTTTTCTTTCCGCCATGCAGATTTTTAGAGGGGGGTTGGGATATATTACTAAATTTTCTGAACCATACCATATAATATAAAAACACGATAATTCAAACTCCAAATTATTAGAAAATGAATGTACATTCAAAATTTCTAAAATTTAATACCATTTCTGAACTACTACAAAAGAGATATATCGTAAAAATAAAGGATTTCTGCCGTTAGAATAATTGATAACTCAAAACTCTTCAATATGCGCATTTGCAAAGATTAACCAACCCTTTGTAAGCCTAATCAGATAAAGAAATGCGTTTAAACAGAATCAATATATTTTATTTTCTTTAAATGAAATATTCTTATGAGGGTTATTTACAGTTTTTTGATATTCCAAACATCATCAATCCTTTCTTCCAATACAAACACCATCCTTTGTCTGTTTGTAGAAACGCTGTGTAGACATTTTCTTCCAACTCATTTTATTTTTTACACACTAGATAGCGCTTGAGTGCACGCAAGTAAGGTTAACGAATCTGTGCATGTTATCGAGTCTGTGGACGGGGTAACGCACTGGCGCTTCTTAAAAAATTAACTCTTTACTTAGAAAATTGCAATTCTTATAATGGAAACATTAAATTTCAACAATTTTATGAGTAAATATGTCGCTTTCTCCTGATGTAAATTTAAAATGGAAACAATTTAACTAGCAATATAATCAAGATGGTTACCATAAATACCCTGTTTTTGGGGTGAGAAAATAAAAATAAAATGGAAAATTCTCATCTGATATCACTACCCACAACGAATGATAGTTAAAAACTAGAAAAAATATTATTGAGGAAATCCTCAGGGAATATTCCCGAGAAAATTACCCCAAAACTTAAGGCTTTATAGCTGAAAACACACAGAAACATCTCAAGCTTTCAATGTAGGAACTGATCTTTCGAAAGGAATTTATTTGGAACTAGCTTAAATCAGTGGAGCTAAGCTTATTAAAGCGTGGCTTTGTATTTTCTTTGTAGCATTTCCTGTCAGAAACGGCTCATCAATCCATTACCAAATTTTGTACAATGATGGTTACACCGTTATTGAGCCAATAAAAATTGAAAATCGAAGAAAACACGAAGGAATAAATACCTAAAAACAAACAAACAAAAAAAACTTACAAGAACAACCCACAACATATATAAGTAAACGCGGATGTGTTCGATAGATTGCAGGCAAAACAATATGCAGAAAATGATTCATTCCCCCTACATAGAGATACATGATGATGGTGTGCCAGGCTAGAGGCTATGTAGCCTAAGTACTAAAAATTACTAAAGACCAGTGCCTAGAGTAAAACTTGAATAAATTGCCAGTAATTAATGTATGATTGCCGGTATCTTCATAAACATTCTAGCCGCTATTCCAGAACGTTCGCCGAGAAAGAAATCATGACTTAGACTTGTGACAGGTTAAGGCCATATCTTAGCTTTAAAAGAAAGTTAAGCGGATCAACCCTAACCTAGCAATAAAGGAAACCAACATAACTCCAGTGTTACATCAAACTGCATGAGGAGTAATTTTTCGAAATCAAATACAGTATATTCACAGTTCACTGTTATGCTTTGAGTTAATTATAAAATGATGCACCCAATTTGCATCTAATACGTTACACATTTACACGTGCATATACTTGAATTCAGTCAATGTATTCGATAACCACAGAAACATTGTGAAAATCAGAAGGACATCAAGGCGCTGTGTTGAATAATATTAACCCCATTTCTTGGTATAGTGCCAGCTGGAAAGAAAAGAAGAAGAAGAAGGAATAAAATGATCCCAGATTATACTAAAAAAAAACAAGAACAAGTTTGCGACAGTCTTTTGTTTATGGATCATGCACGGAAAATGCTTGATCTTTGCTGATTACAAGAACCTTACACGAAACCACACGCGCGTGCATGACAGGATATTATCAGCCTCCCCACCACCCAAACCCTGGCTACAATACTATTTCTCCTCCTCCACTATCATGTACCTTTCCCCGAATGTTATTTTTTTTCGTTCCCCACAGACCGCCTGGTCATCCAATCTTTTCAGATTTCTTGCATTATGCGTGACGTTTCTATTGTCATCAACCTCATAGTCCGTCTGCATCCTTATCTATAGGGGAAAAAACACGAATAGATTAGCATGTCAATGACACGGTAGAGGGCAGTAGTTTACTTGTATTGATCTAATGGCGGAATTTTGCTTAATATTAAGGTAAAGAAAGCAGAAACAGTCTACGGAAGTTTTGAGTTTTTTTTAGCGCAAGTCAGTCGGCAATAAGGGCAATCCGTGATCACCCAGTAGGTCATTGTAAAACACTGTGATGAGTATCTCTCTCTGGTAGAGCGATAGATCTGCCGCAATTATTGAGTAAGCATAATGGTTCTTAGTTATTTCAAAAAGGGTAATTACAGATCTGCCAAAACGAAACCTTCATCAAAGGCGCAATTTGTCTAGGCTGAGTAGAAATACAGTAAGCTCTGCTTTTAACAGTCGCATTAACAAAGGAAAGAACTTTCATTGAATGAATTTATGACTGACTCGGAATCCACTTTTCGAGAAAATCGCTTTTAAAAGATTGACAGCATTATTTCGTTGTTTTGGTTTTTAGAAGCGAAATAAGTTTTTTTGGAAATTGCCAGCTCTTTGTAAATTTGTTACTACAGTACTTGAGATTTACTGATATTATTTCTCTTTATTTGGTCATAAAGGGACAGATGTTACGTTCCACGCTTCTTTCATTTGTCACTTATTTGTGCATTTGGCAGAAAAATTCTGAAGAGTATATTACGCCCTTCTGCCTTGAACGCGACGAAATGTTTTGTTGTTATGACGAGATGTAATGGAAACGCGACGTTATTTGTAATGCTGAAGTTACTGGTGTCGAGGAATCAGGATTCAGTCTTCAAAACGAAAGAAGGATGAGAATCAGTCTGCAAAACGAAATAAGGATCAGAATTAGTCTGCAAAACCAAAGAAGAATCAGGAACAGTCTGAAAAACCAAAGAAGAATCAGGAACAGTCTGAAAAACCAAAGAAGAATCTGGAACAGTTTTTAAAACAAAAGAAGGATCAGGAACAGTCTTCAAAACTAAGTAAGGATTAGGAACAGTCTGCAAAACAAAAGAAGGATCAGGAACAGTCTGCAAAACAAAAGAAGGGCCAGGAGCAGTCTGCGAAACAAAATAAGAATCAGGAACAGTCTACAAATCAAAAAAGGATGAGAGTCAGTCTTCAAAACAAAAGAAGGATCAGAATTAGTCTTCAAAACAAAAGAAGGATCAGAATTAGTCTTCAAAACCAAAGAAGAATCAGGAACAGTCTGAAAAACCAAAGAAGAATCTGGAACAGTTTTTAAAACCAAAGAAGGATGAGAGTCAGTCTTCAAAACTAAGTAAGGATTAGGAACAGTCTGCAAAACAAAAGAAGGATCAGGAACAGTCTGCAAAACAATATAAGAATCAGGAACAGTCTGCAAATCAAAAAAGGATGGGAATCAAGTCTTCAAAACAAAAGAAGGATCAGAATTAGTCTTCAAAACCAAGAAGAATCAGGAACAGTCTGAAAAACAAAAGAAGGATCAGAATTAGTCTTCAAAACCAAAGAAGAATCAGGAACAGTCTACAAAACCAAAGAAGAATCAGGAACAATCTTCAAAACCAAAGAAGGATGAGAGTCAGTCTTCAAAACGAAAGAAGTATAACCTGCCTTCAAAACGAAGAAAACTGGAAAACAAAATTCTATTTTTATAATATTTCTTGTACCTGTTAATTATAGAAATTACTGCATGATGTTAATTCCTTGAACATGAAATAACATCTAGTTATAGCATTCTGTGATGAGGGGGAAGAGAGGGGAGGATAAAATGGCAATAACACGTGAAACCAAAGTAAAACAAAATATAATAATATCGATATTTTTCAACTTGCAGTGTTGCTTTTCAAAACTTTTTATTACAAAATAATATTTTGATCTCGGGCAAATTTTAATTGATAGTATTAGGTTGGATACACTGAAACCATTAAAATTAGGACACTGAAAATTTTCTTATGAACCGGTCACACACATGAATGTCTTACAAAAACATGAATTAAAATGGAAAGCCTACTTAAGATAAAATCAGGAGAGATGGCGCACAATTCAGGATAAATTCACTAAAAACTATCCTGTTTAATTAAATATCTTTAAAAACTACAACGTGTGTTTATTTTGTACCTTATACATACGTTATTCTTTGTTATAATTTGTTCTATGGTTGTTGATAACGTTTTCTCAAAAACATTATTTTGCGCCATCTTTCCAAGATTAGGTGAGATTGCGCACATGGATTCGTAATAATATCGTGCATGACAATATTTTGGAGGGTAGAAATCAAATATAAGCTACCGGTATTCATTTAACATATTATGAATTATTGAGTTAAAAATTTACAGAGATAAATTTATATGAATATCTGTGTTTTGTCTTCCTTAATGTTTATAAAGTTCTATACTTGAACTTACTGCACAACTTAATTCACAAAACGTACATACTTAGCCCTTGTAAAATGTTGCTTTCATCCATTATAAGTTACTAGTCTACCCTATATCTACACAAGAACAATTTTTGTTACTGTAAACTTTGAACTGAGAAGTTAATTTTTACCACAGAGCAAGCAATGAAACTTTACGAAGAAAACTTGGGTAATGATAATACAATATTGCTTTAATTTTCTTTCAAATATATTGTAATTTTTGCTCCTTTATGTTCTGCTTGTTGTCTCTCTCTAAATCAACTGCAGCGCGCTCTGTTGAACATTGCCGAAACTAAAGTAAGCAGGGTTTTCGCCGCAAACCTGGAAATGAGGTTTTCTTTTCTTGATTTTTTTTAAGGCTACGAAAAACTGCTGCATCTCTAGACTATCTAAGTTTTCTTCCTGATATGGATAAAAAAACTCAGCTGAGCTCAGTGCAAACGAGAGAGAGAGCTCAAGGTTCAATTCCATCTATCTTCGAGCTGGTACACTGATTGATTTCGTGATAATCGCAAATGCTGCACCGTACAAAAGGTTTAGAACGGGAGATTGCAAGGATGCTACGAGATGGCTCGAACTACTTCTTACATTTTTCCCCTTCTTGTTGATTTTGCTTTCCATGTCAGGCATCGTTTATACAGATTCTCTATCGCGTCATTAGAGTTGATGTTCTTAATTAAAGAAAAGGTTCGTACTTTTATATTCTGCGTAACTGGATATAAAATATAAAACAGCTTTCGTTTATCAATGCGAAGATAAGTTATGTTGTAAAAGACGTTTCGTCGTTGTTTTAGAATTCATTTATAGCCTTTAGGCATTGTATCTCAGGCCGCGACAGAGTACTGGAAAAATACTCGGCCAGGGCAAAAGTTGAAGGTACCATGCCGGCATTTGCTTGATGTAATTAAGAAAGATTTTTGAAGAAGCCTGTGAGGATTGTCGGCAACTGGTCTTGAACCCAGGACTTCGCAAATAGGACTCTATCAACTAAGTCAGATCCGTTTGATTCACAGTTGTTTCTTCGTTTGAAGTGGTAAGGTCTTGGACTAGTAAGCATACATCCTGAGTTCGATTCTTTGTCAGGAACATTGAGACTTTCTCCTGCTTTTTGGCTTTAGCAGCAAGGCTGTAAAGCCTTATGTGCCCGCTCTGTCCGTCGACATCTCAGGAACTATTAGCGCTAGAAAGGTGGTTGGGGTGTCGTTGAAAAGGTCTCGAAGATACTAGCTCAAACCTGTATCATTCATCCAGATTGCAGGGAGTGCCAGATATGGGGGCAATTTATATCTTTGGTAAAACTATGGTTAGGAAGGTGGTTGAGGTGTTGTTGGAAAGGTCTCGGCAAAATGAGTTCAAACCCAAATCATTTATCCAGATAGCAGTGGGCGGTTCCCGAGTTTCGGGGAGGAATTTCAACTTTGGAACTACTGGGGATAGGAAGGTAGTTGAGGTGTCTTTGAAAAGGTCTCGCCGCAATTTTTCGAAAGCAACATTGATCATATAAACAGAGTGCTCCGGCAGTAGCTATATGTGTACAGTCCCCCTACTGGGCTTCGCCTCACTTATTTGAGGCTGTAACTTCTAACTGCAAAATATAAAAAAGCGAACATGGTCCAGAAAAGCAGTAGAGGACAAACATACTATCTTTATTAACCTAGATACAATTCAATATGTAAACATGTTTACTTATTTTCATTAGGGATTTCTATTTTCAGTGGACATCTCAACATTTTTGGATCTCTAGTAATTTCATTTTGCACGTCGGTAAGGCTCACTAGAGCCTGAACGAAAGCTGATAGAAACTGACTTCAGATTTGGGTTTAGAGACTGATTTATCCAACTAGTTTTAACATGGCAAGACGATAATATTCTTTTATAGTATTTTTACACTATACGCATGGGCGCCCATCTTGTGGTTTTCAGAGGGGGGCAAGAATAAGGTGACAATTTTTCTATGATTTGCTAAAAGTTATCAACAAGATAACCACTACAATATTGACTAAATTAAGGGCGCAAAATAACCATGTCATAAAGTACATTAAACCTACCTTAAAGTATACTGGAAGTGGATTGGAAATGCTTAAAAGAGTATAATAATGTCAATGACTTAGTAAACTTTAAGACATTATTTATGAAATAATTATCAAATGTGTGAAGAAAAAAAAAATGTCGCATAGTATCTGGCGTGGTTTACTGAAGACGTTATTAGGAAGCTCAATGTTAAAACAATTTATCACAAAGTCTATACATACAAAATTGAAAATTCAAAACCCTACTATCAGGAATTTGTTCGATTGCGTAGGGAAGTCAAGAAAGACATAAAAATAGTCTATAAAACCTTTATATCAAATTCTGAAAATAATATCAATGATGATCCAGGTTAACTGTGGAAATTTATTAAAAACAAAACAGAACATCTTCTCCCAAATATATTAAAATTTCAAGGTCAGATTTGTGTAACAATGAAGAAATAGCTAATACATTTGCACAGTACTTCCAATCAGTATTTGTATCCTCTTCTCAACCGTTCAGTAATTTTTATAGTAATTCTAGGGGTTACGAAGAATCTGAATACTGCCTGTTGCTCAAATACATTTGAACGAAATAGGAAAGGCTGTCAAGAATCTAAAATCCAAAACGACAGTTGGATCTGATGGTATACCCTCGTACATAGTGAAAAGATGTATTGTTAAAATATTCCCTATTGATTGCGTTCAACTTGGCACTAAAAACATGTATTTTCCCTAACAAATGGAAATTTGCTTTAGTTTGTCCTATACCTAAAACAAACAAGAGACGAGAAATTACCAAACACAGGCCTATGGCAATCTTACCAATCTTTGCAAAATTCTCTGAACTGATTGTATATCAACGAATTATTAATCATTTGAACGCAGTTATCTCAACTAAACAACATGCCATTGTTTCACAAAAATCGAACACGGTAACGAACCTTACAATTGTTACAGATTTTATTCAAAACTCGTTGGACAAAGGAAAGCAAGTCGATGTGATTTATATTGACTTTGAAAAGGCATTTGACAGACTTAATCACAATGTATTACTAGGTAAATTAATTCACCATCACTTTTCTTTGCCTTTGAATAGGTTCATGTGCTCTTATCTAATTAATCGCAGACGGTCTGTTCTATTTAAGGAACACAAAACTGACGAATATATAGCACTGTCATGAGTCCCGCAAGGCTCGAATCTTGTACCGTTGTTATTCCACTTGTTCATTAATGACCTACCGCATTACTTACCAGATAATGAAGAAGTGCTATTTGCGGATGACTTTAAATATATGCTAAAATTAATTCCATGAAGATGCCATAAAACTACAGCATAGTTTAGGCAACTTTACTAACTGGTGCGTTATCAATCAACTTGCAATTAAAACGACATTTTATCATTCAGTACAAATAAAACGATTTAATTGTTAAATTCATAAGTAGGCTCGACGTAGATAAAAAATCTTGATGTCACGTTTGATATTAAATTAACGTTTAACAGCCACATAAAAACTATTACAAATGAAGCTTTTAAAATCCTAGCATTTGTAATAAGAATTGGAAGAAAATTTAACATCGTTTCTACATTAAAGAAAATGTACTATGCTTATGTTCATTAGAGCAAAGACTTAGCATTTCTGATCTGTTATTTCTTAGGAAAATAATTCAAAATGGCTTAGACTGCACAAACTTGGTATCATTGTTACAGTTTCGTATCCCGTCATGAAAAACTCGCGTAGACAACACTGGTCTCTTCCACTGCAAAAAGGCAAGGACAATATAATTATGAAATCACCAATCTGAAGAATATGTAATTACCTACAATGAAATGTGTAGAACTTCCATCGAATTGGATATATGTGATCTGTCTTCGTCTTCGAACGCATTTAGAAATATTGTAATAATAAATGCCTGTAAATGAGCATTTTAAATATCGACACTCTAATTGGGTTACAAAGCTTGTTGTGTTGACAATAAATATGTAAATAAAATAAAATAAAATATAGAAAGTACATATAAACATTTTATTTTTATTTTCTATCTTGCATAGTATAATTTTCTCCGGCTAGGGGGGGGGGGGCGAGCGCCCCCCTTGCCCCCCATATGGGCGCCCTTGACTATACGTACTCCGATTAATAACAGTCGAATGTATTTGAGTATCATTTCGGGACATCAGTAATTACAGTAACAAAAATCCCATTTCATTATTCTCCAGAAAGAAGTCTCCAGAAAAAGCGGTTATTGATTTATGAATGTATGTTTTGACTTGTATTCAAGTATTGTTTCTCTTCATCTCGAGACAGAGATACAGATCAATATTGACATATATTTTGCATACACAATCCTTGAAAGAAACGCTATGTAACATATTCTTAACAACCACATATCCTAAGAACCAACACCCGTCTCCTACCATTCTGGAGTCCCCTTTTTTCCCTCTGTACTTGAAGCCAGTATTTGTTTTATTTTTTTTTCTGAAAAGAGACAGGGTCAAAGAGAAATACGGAACCTATTTTGGCCCTGGGCCACAAGGGGTTTGGGGGTGGTGAAGGAAACGTGGTTTCCTGAACCCAAAGGAGAACAACACTCAAAGTGCCAGCTTGAGGTCATAAAATTGGTCTCCTTTGTGAAAACGACTACTGATTCTTGGATCGTTCCCTATACACTTCGTTCACTGTTTATGTGACAAACGTGAGAAGCTGAGGAAGAGTGCAAAGAGAAGAACAAAGAGATAATGTAGTAGTAAGGAATGAGAAAACGCATTTTTATTTTGCCAAGTTCCAAAAAAAAGAAAAGGTTGTTTTTCTGGGCTTTGAGCCAGGTTCTTCCGTATCCGGATCTTCTGATACAGAAGAATCTTCACTGTTTTTGGCGCGAAAAATTTAAGTGAATGTAATTTTGATTTTTTTTCGTCGGAAATATGGTTTCGATCCTTTTCGATAGGATCATTTTTATTAATGTATCCATTGCGATCCTATCTTGGTCTGTTTCTTAATCATTTCTCTTTTATTTGTTGCTATCACGCCTTTATATACACTTGATTTGTCTTACTATGATTCCTATTTCGTTCAAATTTTGTAATATTCGAGTTCAAACTTTGTACACTTCCATGTATCTTATGAAAATATAGGTATCAACTATAGGGGAAGGTAAGGTAATTTGCTCATATTTTTATATTAAATGAATTTCATTGGTCTCAATTGTATCAAAAGGAGCATTTTGTTTTTACAATTCTTTTCAATGTAGGTTTTGTGTGGTTTCTGGTTTTACCCACACTACTGACCAGTTGGTGTCGAGCTGTCATGCGTTATGTACATGTTTTGACAGGAGTGACATGTAGCAGATGGATACATAGATACAGAAACCGTTACTCCTTTGGTGTTTTTTTTATTATTATATGCATTTTGTTATATTGTCATGCAATACATTATATTTGTGGAGGACTCTTGCTAAAAATTATAAATAGTTTACTTGTTAATTATATTTTATTATCATTAAAATAATCGACTTCAATATAGTTTCTAATTTTCTCGACTCAGGTGATTGGCATGTCCTTCACTATGACTGTATAAGCATAAAGGCTAGTATAGAACACTTAAAAGACACTTAAAGTCACTACGAAATTGGTTTGTAAACAATCTAATAAGAATTTTAGCTTGGTTGGTAAAGCAAAAAATTAAGGAGGTTGTAAATAATTTTGTAAGCCTTCTATAGCTTTTAGCCGTAAAGAAAATTAAAGTTTGATGGGGGGAGTGCTTGAGAATTTGGAGGGAGAATCCCCCATTGCGGGGCGTGGTCAGGCAGAAAACCGAGGATATTGTTTAGCACTGATAACAAATAAACAATATACAAAAAAAAAAATGATTTTATTTTTCTCTGAGATGATAATTTGTAGATTGAAATTTGCACCAAAAATGTAACTCTGCAAAACGCGTTGTTATTTCTTTAATTTCTTATGATAATCGTCCAGCATTCACAGTTTCACGAAAACATTTTAAAATTGTTTGTTCCAAGTAATCAACAGAAGTCACGTGCTTGCAATTCAAGGGTTATAATTAGCGAACAAATATCTTGAATTCAAGAAAAACAGGACAGGCTCTAAACAATATTACTTTGACGAAAAGTCTTGGGTTCAAGAATTTGAAGTCCAATCTCTGACGTCATTTTCATCAAATTGCTCAAACAACGACTGTTCATAATTTACCGTATTTGACTATGAACAGAGGCTTTAATGGTTCTTAACAGAAAGTACTATAAGAATAGATTACACAATGAAAGTTAAAATATGCAAAAGAAAACTTCTGAAAAACCCCGGTTTTATCAAAGATGCACTAAGGAATGAGACATATTTTTCAGGAGGGGGAAGAGCTTATATTAAATACTTACTTACTCTATGGTTTACGGAACTCGCAAGTTCATCGCTGCAGTAACAAACGTTTGCAATAGGATTCTATCCTGGGTAAGATTAAGTCAGTTTTCATCATAAACACCTACTTCTAGAAGATTTCTCCTAATATTGTTCTCCCAACGTCGTTACGGTCTTCCGAACGGTCTCTTTCCATCCGACTTTCCAACTAATGCTAGTAATTAATATTATATTACCATCTTTAGTCATATAATTTCTCAAAAGGTAAAAATAGCTGAATTATTATTTCTATAATTTACTGCGCTTTTTTTTTAATCGTCCTTTTCAAATGATTTTTGGATGGATTTAATATATTTCCCGGATAACATAATGACCTATCCTAGTATTAACTAAAATGAAAAATGATTCAAGGTTTAGTTAACCTTAGACCTTTTTATAACATAACGTAGAGTACATTTTCTCACTAATTGGACGATTCGGGGAACTATCTGAAGTTTTGCCGAGTTTTTGAAAATATATTTTGTTTTCTTCACTAAACAATGGCGCTTTTAAAAGCATGCTGATCTTGGCGTCCAAAGTCTTCTTTAAAAAATAGTCATAATTGTGGACATAAATGATTCAAGGTCATGCAAAAGAAAACTTTTCAGGTTATCTGTGTGCATCTTGATGTTATCAAAATCAAATTTAATTTTACCACTTTTGCAGGTAGATATCACGCAAGCTCTTTGCACTGTGCCAAAAGCCATATAATTTTTTTATGACGGTTGATACTTGGACTGTTCAGCTTTTAAAGACATCGACATAGATTCTAGAAACTCACGTATTTAACTATTCGAAAGAAGACATAAAAGTTTAGAACAATGAAGAGAAGCTGCTAGGAGTGATAAATAGATTTATTTTCCTGTTGGAGAGAGAGAGAGAGAGAGAGTAAATTGTCCTCATTAATTTACAACGAATATAAAAATCTAAATTCGGGAGTAAATAGGGTGAGTCAATTCTATCCCTTACAATTTTGTGAAGAAAATGAAAGATATGTAATTGCCTCCTGCTATCTACAGGCAAAATACAAAACTATTAACTACTTAATGTGTCATAATTAATGTACAAATTGTAGATAAATATGATCAATTTTAAACTTTAAATATCTCATAATTTTTTTCTTGCCGTTTTTCAATTTTAATGCTGTGTTGTCGCGTTTTCGGGGACCAGATAATTTATGAAAATTCTAGTTTTCACTACCATATACACTACAAAGTATAACAAGTTTCTTTTCTTTCAAATTCTCTCTCTACTCATACACACAATAAAGCCAGGATTTCTGTAAGCTTCACCAAGCTTCATTGAAAAGTTAATTTATTATCAAATAGAACACATTAGCATTTTCTGTTCCTTCTGTATCAATTCCGTTAATTTTGGAATCATCAAAAGTTAATGGTGATTTTCAATTAATAAAAGTTACTACTTTACGATTTTGTATCTTAAGATACAACTTATTTTTTTTTAAAAAAACTTATTTTTATTAATTGGATAAGTTGATTATTAGCAGTAGAAAAAGTAATGGTCCCAATTAGAGCTTTGAGAAACTCCAGAATTGACACTATATTACCCTTAATAAATAGCACATTGGGTGGAGCTATCTCTAAGATTAGTAGTGACGTGAAAGAAAAGGATATATTAAACTATTACAGGGAATGAAATGGATAACGGAATCAAAAGCTTTTCTAAAATCTATATGAATTGCGTCATCTTACCTCTGTTGCCTAGTGCGGTTGCTAAAACGATAGCTATTTGTACAAAATTAGTAGCAATTGATCTGTTAGGTATAAACACGTATTGTGTTTTAATAGATGTGAAAATGTGCCTTGTTCAAAAATCTTTGCTGGGACAAAGAATAGCTATTGGGCTACAGTTATTAATCTGAAATGTATCTCTTGGGAACAGGGAAAACTGCAGAATTTTTAGCAATAATTCTGGAAAAGGACTCGGAAACTTCTTTTATGTTACTCCAAGTTCTCAGTTCTCAATTACAGTGTGAGTTGCGCACATGCGCAGAAAGAGAAATACGATTCCTTGGCGTAACCAAATGCTGGTGAAGTGTTTTCTACCCATCATTTTGATCACTTATTTTTCCTGAAATCGGAAATATTCTCAATCAATGGATATTCCGATCTCTAATAAGACAAATCGAAAATGACTGAAGCGTGTAAATGAGTTTATATATTCGGAGTTTTGACAAAGCATTCTTTCTGGACTTATGCAGGATGTTTATTTCTGAGTTTGTTTATTATCACGAGTAGACTGTTAGGTGAAACGAATGCGGAATTACAGTTGGATCACAAGTATCAAACGCCAAATATATAATTTAATAAACTCTACTTAAAGTTTTACTTACATCGCTAAAACAATTTAGATCGCAATATGTTCTACGAAATAATGTTAAATAGTTCGTAAATGTTTAAGGGACAGAACGCTAGATGGAGACGTAAAAGAGAAATCTTGACCTTCATTTTATTTGTTTAAAGCATTGCAAGTTATGTAAAACTGCATGTCAAAAATCAGAAGCAGAAAATAGTATCGTATGTATAAAGGAGAATTAGTTAAAATGGGGTTCTTAGTGCATCTAATTTGGTGAAATCAATGAATTTTCTGCAAAAGGATGTATAACGACATCTCTAGTTTACTGTGTAATGGCTCATTAGTCAAAACTTTAGAAAATAGGAAGTAAAGATATATCTGGTGTAGTAAAAAGTAATCCATTATTTTTGCATGACATTGAAGGCTTGACTTACCATAGTTAGAATGATCCGATTTAGGTCACATATGCGCCGTTTTGTTCGATAACGTGTTGTCATTTGGAAGGTAATATCATGATGCCTCTCTCATAGAAGCCCTTGTCCCTATTGGCAAAAAATTGAGACAGTCGATGTTCACAAGCCTCTCTTGACGCGAATTTTGCACCAGCAAACGTGTTCGCCATGGACAGGAACAGATGGTAATCACTCGGTGCCAGGTCCGGACTATAAGGTGGATGCATAAGAACCTCCCAACCAAGCTCCCGGAGCTTCTAGCGAGTCACTATCGATGTGTGTGGCCTGGCGTTGTCCTGGTGGAACACAATGCCTCTCCTATTGGCCAAAGCTGGCCGCTTCTGGACGATTGCTTCCTTCAGACGGTCCAATTGTTGACAGTATAGTTCCGAGTTAAGGGTTTGGCCGTAGGGGAGCAGCTCATAGTAGATAATTCCCTGCCAATCCCACCAAACACACAGCAAAACCTTCCTGGCCGTCAATCCTGGCTTGGGCACCGTTTGCGCCGGCGCACCGCGCTTCGACCACGACCGTTTTCGCGCGACGTTGTCGTAAGTGATCCACTTTTCATCACCAGTCACCAACCGCTTCAGAAATGGGTCGCTTTTGTTGCGATTCAGCAGCGATTCGCAGATGGAAATTCGGTCCATGAGTTTTTTTTGCGTTAACTCGTGTGGCACCCATACATC
>JAGDQP010034348.1:0-20161 GCA_022664845.1 Lepisma saccharinum | reverse complement strand
AAGGTTTTGGAAAGATATACGGGCCGAGATGAGTTGAGGAGACTGCACAATGAAGAACTTCACGGACTGTACGATTCACCAGATGTTGTAAAAATAATGAAATCGCGACGGCTAAGGTGGGAAGGCCATGTAGATCGGGTGGGGGAAATACGAAGATTATATTCTATCCTGGTTGGAAGGCCGGATGGAAGGAGACCATTGGGAAGACCGAGACGTCGTTGTAAGGACAATATTAGAAGAGATCTTCGAGAAGTAGATGTTCGTGATGAAAACTGGCTTGATATTACCCAGGATAGAATCCAATGGTGAACGTTTGTTAGTGTGGCGATGAACTTGCGAGTTCCATAAGTCATAGAGTTTGTTAGAATGGGTTTAAAATGTCCAGCTTTGGACATATTTTCGTCGTCCATTAGACGTCCAAACTTGGATCTCTTTGGGATGTCCAATTTTGGACTTGTTTTCGGCTTCCATTGTATATCTATTGATGAATGTGTACGTAAATTGGATGTTCCGGTACCAGATTCGGCTGTTGCCGGAACGTCTTGTGCTGTATGGGTGTGACAACCGAAAACTATAACTATTTTACATATAAATTATATTGAAAAACAGAGAAACAAGGTTCATCACCTGGCTCCGACACTGAACAAATCATATTTAAATAAATTAGAAATTACTTTTTTTAACTCAACCACTCAGGCCTCGTGATCCAGGTGATAAAGCGAACTAAAGATTGGGAATGGGTAGGCACCAGCAAAGAAAACCTAAAACCCAACAACCCAAATGAAAAAAACAAAACAAGAAACAATGTAAGTGAAATAAAAAGCAAGTGCGACGACAGTTGCACTTGCTCTCGGTAAGGAAAAAAAGAATACAGAAAAAAGCGAACTAAATCCAAATAAGATAGAAACCAAGGAAGGGGCTTGCCCTGTTACTTCATTACAACATAAACTTATCAAGAAAGAAGATTTGATTGGGTTCGAACTCCGTAGACGACCAAACTCACTGGGATTTTCTAGGGTTTCCCTTTCAAGCGTTTCACCAGGCGAATGCCGGGATGGTATTTTAGGTAAGGTCATGGTACCTTACCGAACCTCTACCTAATACATGTGCTTGGTACTCCTGCTCCTGAGCACCTTGAGAAGTGAAGGCGGCCGAGCGTGGGACTGATCACCCCACTTCATTTGGTGCCGTAGCCCGTAGGTCGATAATAATAAGGAATGGAGAAAGGAAAGGTCAGGGTACCATCCCTGCATTTGCAATTCAATTCAATTACAACAACTTGTCATTTGGAGAATGGTAAGACTAGGTATTCAAACTCATCGTATGTGTGTTACCCCTCTGCATAGCTCAAGGATAACACGTATTTTCCAGCAACAACGCGATTCGAACACAGAGAAATTTGAGTGATACATTCGCAACTAAGCTTTCTCTTCTGCAGAAATGTATTCGCTGTCGCTTGTGCTCTCGCTTGCATGCTGACAGTCGGGGGGTACTATACTCGAACTCGAGTCGGGCAACCCGTCCACTGTTTATTCGGTAATGTCGCCTACCACAGAACTGGGCTGGTGTTATCTACTGTAGCATGGGGGGTCCCGTTACTGCAGTGCTGCCTTCCCCCACCCTCACTTTTCTCAATCGTCCTTGGTCTAACCCGCAGGACACACAAACATACTGATTCATAACCTCGTGCTACCACTCTCTCAAACACACTCACACACACACACGCTGTCATGACCTCCCGGAAGAGACGTGGTGAACTTTGAATTAGATTTGGCAACGCTCTGTCGGTAGCAGAGGTGTGAGTAAGATCAACTAGTAATAATCATTTTTGCGTACCAAAATTTTCGCAACTCTTGATTCCGGTAAATCGCTTTGAATAAAGGCTTGTACAATGATGCTGTGAAATCATGGAACATATCATGAATGACTATAGAGTATAGATCTAAATGTACGTATGGTACGAATATATACTGTACAGTGTACATAGCAGTTCTGAGTTCATGAACTTCGCCAAAAAATAAAATTACAGTTGATTTTTCTACAGCAGTTCATACAATAATAATTTTAATATAGTTGCATACAAGAATAGAAAACGCATATCATTGCTACCTGCGTAGTAATGGGTCTAGTTTATCAATGGAATATGACTCTTTTATTTTAATCGATGTTTGTTTTGGAACTATTTTATTGGGCGTAATCTTGTGACCAACACCGATAAATGCAGCCGACAGGAGCTGTCAGTGAGATACAGTCAACTTAGTCAAGGTCATTACAGATGTCTCACAAGTCGCGAGTGGAAAGCACGGGGCTTCGACTACCTCCTTAATCCCGTTACTATTTCTATGACGTTGTATTGGAAATTTACATTTACGAAAACTGCTATTGTCTTCCCGTAATATGGATCAATTTCACAGAAAGCGCCGTTCACATCACTAATAACGTCGAGGCGTATCATATTACACTGAACGGAATGTTTTATTTCTCGAACCAATACAGATTTCACTTACGCTAAAGTTACGAAAAATGATTCTGTGTGGTACGTGCCTTGTAATTGAGAGTGAAAAGCCACGAAAGAGATTAAAAACATAACGTATATGCTGAAATCATTTTAAATAAAATGCTGAAATTCAAAAGTCATGTATACAATTACAATAAATGACTTCGTTACGAGTTTAGATTTCAAACATCGTGCGGTATAACGACCAATTTCTGAAGCTGTATCTACATATACCGAATTACTATTACGTCACAGTATCAACTATTTCACAAATATCAGCAAAAACATTGCTGAAAGTGTTAACTCTCCAGTAGCGCGTGCCTACCTGTAGCGTAAGTGAGTGCGAGCCATTTACAAAATTGTGTAGTTAAATTTCAAATAAAGGAAATGTCTTGATTTAAATCTAGCATTTTAATTTACTGCTATGACTGACATTATAAGTAAAACGTTTAAATGATTTATTAGAGAAATTACACAAAATAACTCTTTGAGTTTTAAGAATCAGCACTTTACCTATATGTATTTATTTTTTTCGAAACAAATATCAAAATTGTAAATTATCAGCTTAAGTTTTTCTTTCACTTTGCAAAAAGTCCTAACAAAAAAGAAAATTACGTAAAATTTAATCAAATTAAATGAAACAACAGAAAGCTTGTGCTATGAATTTCATATTTAAATTGAATATTAATTTAAATTATCAAAATATTTCGAATTTTGATTTTGAAATATTTTGATAAAAAAAAACAACTTCAAAATACAAAATTTTATTTCTACGTATGAAGTTAATGCATTTTTCTTCTACTTCTGATTCACAAATTAAATAAACAAGTCTTATAGATGGTTCTTTCGCACACATATATTACTTAGGCACCAGTTTTCAGTTGACTTGTGACTTCCCCTTTTACATTCGTAACGTTTTCCCACTCAGCCTGTCCGAATTTGTGCAGATTATTTTGGTTCTGAGATCCCCAGAAGATTGAGACAATCAAGCTGGTTTAGTTGTTCGTTCTGCCTGATTCTGCAGTAGTAAGTGAACGCTTATTTATACTTAGATCCCTGTTCTAACATTTACATTTTCTCTATCCTTTCTCCATTTCATAATTTTTTATTTGCCCATATAATATTTTCGATTTTGCCATCTGAGATATTTTCACGTCCAAATAGTATCTTCTTCATCTTCCTCTGAGTCCGTATTGCATGGGGTTACCTCCACATTAACAAATTATCCATTATTACTACTGTCTATCCGAGATCCGTCACTATTTACACTCTCATTTAATCACTGAGTGATTTGTTCAGCAGAAGGACGACTTCCCTTAGAAAAATTTATTGTATTGCACGCCACTGAATTCTAATTAGCTCATTACGATTCTCAAATATAGAAAATGTCAGTGCGGCAGTCAAAATGCAAAAAGAAGCAATTTTTTACTATTTTTCGCGTGAGTGGACTACACAGTTGTGGCCCAAATAGGCGAGTAAAACTAGGGTTTAACCTAGGACTAATTGGAAAAGAAACGAAACCAACGCTAATTGTTGCAGCTTATGTTCGTGTTGAACATACAAAAAATATAGAAGAATCTAAGTAGGGAAATACCCTCAAAATGGTCATTTTTAATATGGCGGCCAGTACATATTCAAATACATTCCTATATAACTATTTCGGTTTATTTCGTGAAAACTATTAACCTTAGAGTGAAAGTTCTCTTCTAGACTTTTGTTTGACTTCCTTTAACCTTCAATATAATACCTAGATCATTAAAATTGTGCTCATATTTCCAAAGTTGCAGAACAAAATATTTGCGCTTTTTGGTCCCGCAGTTAATTAATGGAGGTGGCGCAGACATGTCCAAAGAAACTTTTCTGTTTTCATAACTTCCATAGAACCATGAGTGCTGCGTTATTTTGAAAAATATAATTATATTATTACCATTAATGGATTTTAAAGAGTTTTATTATGAGAGAAATATAATTTTAAAATTGAATTTACTAATTGTATTTCAGTTTGAGGCTTTTTAATATGCTGAATTATTGTTTCCTCTCATATAATATTAAATGTGTTGCGTAGTGATTATATATATATATATAATACAGCATATATATAATTGTTTTACTTTCATGAAAATACTTTCTACTTGTGTTTTGAGATGACTTACGAAAGAACATGTGGAGCGTAAATGTGTTTTCATCAAACGAAAACACTGGAGAAGTGTGTTCTATGTAATGGATCTCTGAATTATGGTAGAGAAACTGTAAGTTTGCGGGAAAAAGGTAGTTGGAGTGTGAATAGTGCTAGTCAATTGTAACGTTAACGTTATTAAGCGCAACTTGAAACGGAGTGAAGAAACAACAGAAATATCGTCCGTTAATTCAGTCATTACGAGCAGCTCAATAGGACAAATTTTTAAATTTCCGCGAATGTTGTCTATATTGTGGAAAACCAGTTAAATTCTCTGATGGCAAAAGATGGGTTACCATATGTATCCAGTGAGAACTGTGGAGTTTGAAGAGAACAGAAGAAGAGATTTAGAAAACAGGATGCTTAGGACGAGAAGACATTTTCTCGATTACTTTCCGCCCATGATTTACCTGCAGCAGACGCTATATATCATCAATCATGTAATGTGAATTTCAGAACTATGAACTACCAACTGAACTTTTGTTGACAAGGTGAAGGAAAGGTAAGAGCAAAATTTGCGTAGAAGTGCGACTCCTCCAGCGTCGTCCCTGAACACTGAACAATGTTTGAAGCACAACGGATACCGATAGTTGCCGTAGTTTTACGTGCAATAAGATTGTTTCTCCTGTCGCTAGAAAAATCACGCGGTTTTACTGTAATTCAAAGTCTACAGTAATACACCAATACGGTAAAATCAAACTTTACAAATTCAGCTGATTGTTAAATCAAGTTCACATTTTTTCTACGATTGTTGATCATTTAATTGATCATTGCCCATCGATGTTGAACATTTAATTTCGCGTCATGAAAGTTACTTGCTTACTTTCAGAGTTGATTTTAGAAGTAAACATTCACCAGGATTAAGAAAAACTATTCTTCATATACGTTACGTGGACATTTTCTGCACAAAAAGAATCACGAAAAGCGTGAAAATATGCGGACAGTCTTTAGCCACAAGGTTTACAAAGCGAACAACGTAGAGAAAGTTTGCTTATCTTGAACCTACTTGTGTTGCAGAAGTAACAGTTCGTATCTGACGACATTATTAGACAGAGAGATAGTAGACTCCATCACTACGGCCTATAATCCTATCAATATACTTTCCACGTAACGTTTTGAAGATGCACACGTCGAACTTCAGGAAAAGTAAGAAGCTACCGCATTTCAACCTAGAGTATCTTCTGAACTATCAACCACCTATGCAAAACTATCGTGCAGTAACGGGAATTTTCATTTATTTTGTAATTTGTAACGGAAATTCGAAAATCATGGAGCAAACTTTTACTTTACAGTGCACTATGCTGTCATGTCCACTACATTTCTTTAGTTTTAATGTTTGAATTTAGCGTCTAAAATTTATCATTTTGCTAAAATTACGCTCGAAAATAGCAGCCTGATCGCGTTATATTCTCATTGGTCCTGAATACGCGGATTGAAAATCCATTGTGTTTGTCTCATTAATCAATTACCTGTTTAGTGTGAAGTAATTAATGAACAATTCTATCTAGTTAATCTTGTGTTTTTGTGGTACTTTCCTGTATTTTGAATCAATTCAGAAATGTCTGTAACTTTCATTATATTCATCGTTTTAGGAATTTGAACTATTCACAATGCTTGTGTGTTATCTATATTATTTCTCAACTTTTCTTAATACGAGCTCGAGGCCATGTTATTAATGGTTTTATTTGTTATTAAACAAAGATTGTCTTGCTTTCGGTGTTATGATATCGAATACCATTTAGGAAGCAATAAAATATTAATAAATAAGCAGAAGTTCATACACGTTACACGTTTTGTAAATTCTATATATCTTTTGCCCATTTCTTCTTCTTTGCTTTTATAAGGACAAATACCTAAAAAACCTTCCTTGAAACATTAATAATTTGAAATAAACACGTGTCTTGGAAAATTATGTTCAAAGTTCCTCTGAGAAGTGAGAGTTGAATATATTTTTATTACATTGAGAGTTATAAGATGTATATATAAACGCGTTTACATCGAACGTCTATATTTCAGTTCAACTGCAGAAACACACAAGTGAAGTTCTCACTATGAAGGTAAAACCTGTTTTTGATATACCGATTACAAAGTTTATTTTTTAAAAAGTACTTAAGCATTTCATGAGTTTATGTGTCTTATATCCAAATGAATTAAATGTCTTGTTTTGTTTTGACTAGCCAAAAAATTTTCTTCTAAGTACTTACTGTAAACGTTCTTAAAATTTGTTTTTCACTTAAAATAGTTCTTTAAAATATTCGCTCAGAACATCGTTACGAATAAAAATGTATCAATAGCTATATTTAATTACAGTAGGAGAATATCAAGCTACACATTCCGTATATAATTACGATTAAATTAATCGTGTATCCTTATAGACGTACTTAATAATAGTGAAGGAACAGCACAGTGATATATATTAGAGTTAGCAGACTCCAGCGGCAAGAAAACAGTTCTCTGTTTATTTCAATTTCGTTTGATAAGTGTGCTAATGAATGTGTTCCAAATATCAGAATTTGAATTTTCCTTCTCAAAATCCCCTTTTGATTTGTCAACTGTTTTATTTTAGTTATATAAAAATACTATAATATAATTTTAAGATCACACTCTTTTTTATCACATTTATTTAAGAGAAAATGGGAAACTAGGTTTGGAAAAAGGAGTATTTTTGTCTGCATTTCAGTCTATGTTAAAGAAAATTGAGTCTACATCACTAGAGCAGAAATGTAGCTGTTACATTAAAATTGATCTGCATGGTTGAAATTGTACTGGCAAAGTAGTGATTACAGTGGGGCCTGTTTCACGAAAGTACTTCTCAATTTCCAGACGATTCTCCCAAGATCGCTAACTTCTCTCCACAACCTTTGCGTGTACTCTTGTGTGGTTACGTAGTTTTGATTGTCAAAAGTTCATTAACAATTCAATACTGTCTGATATAATCACACTCCTTGCACAAAATGATAGATAAGTGGATGAAAAACAACAAGGGTTCGTGGTGGGAGGTTAGCTGTATCTTGAGACAGTCCTCCGGAAAAGCTAACTGACAAGTGAAAACTTGACAAGTACGTTTTCGAAACAGGACCCACATGTCTTTATCAAAAAGCTGAATTATGTCTTGCTGCTTCTGTTCTATGCCAAAGAGAACAAAGAAAAATTTTTAGTAAACAGTAAAACAAATTATAATAAGTGTTTGGTTCTATGTTGAAATTGTTGTAATATTCGCTGACCTGTTGTAATAAAATCGTTTGAATTACTCTTAGAATCATATTTTATGTAGGCACTACATTTTATGTTCAATATTGTAATGTATTGTATCTTGTGTACCACTGGCATGTAACAGTGCGTGAGTTCTATGGAAATCCTCAGAGCAGCATTGCTGCAGAAAAATGTATTGTGGTGCTACTGTGATCATCATCTTCCTAAAATTTGGTTGGGATCTTGATGTTTTGAGAGTCGTAAAATCATTATTCTTCAAGATAAGTTTTGGGTGTGGTGGCGGATGAATTATTTGATTAACCATCAATACAAATTCTAAGATCCATTTACCATATACGAAATGTCATCCCATAGAAATCCTCCCGTCCGTGCGTTGCTGGGAATTAAAAAATATATATATACAGCATTATTGTTCACAGTTTATCAAAAGTATCTACTTCTTTCATTATAAGAAAATAATGGACGTTTTGAAAATAAAATGAAAATCTTTACTTTTTGGAAATATCTGCATTGATTTTATACGCACAGCCCACAACCTATTAAGAGAGTATAAGTGACAAAGATTTCAAGCTACCTGTGGTATTATTGCAATCAACATTTGCATCAGACATTATTAAAAAAATAAATATAATTCTAGATAACGTACACCACCAGGGATTGAATCTACTCAATTAAGAATACTAAACCCAATTTACACGCCTAGCCTTAATATCACGACGCAAGCCGAACACCTGCTTGAGTCCACAATCCTGATCTGGGATTGAATCGCAAAGGTTGGGTAAATTTGCTATTGATATTGCGAGAAATGTATCAAGCAAACGACTTTAAATATAGATATACTCTTACGCAGAGACGATTTCTTAAAGGTACCTGAAGTCTTATAGTCTTTTTGAGGGGGATAGTAACTTCTTTTTGTCTGTTCATGTGAGACGTTTCTTTAATCTTTCAGATTATCTTAGTAATCTTGGCAATCATGACTGTTGCCTCTGCTCAGCTTCTTCTGCCTAGTCTCCCACTTATCAAACCACTCAGTATTTGGCGACCAGTTGTTCCTACTGTTGGAGCAGGGTGAGTAAAATCAAGTTTCAAATGTTTAGTGTTCATTAATTTTAATTGCTTTTATTTTGACTATGAAGGAATAACAGAAGCAATTATTTGATTTGTTTCTTTAAGAAGAAAAATGCAGAAATTTTCAAATGTCCCAATTTTTTGCATAATTACGCTTGGAAATACTCTAGAGGTTGTCTTTAGTAAACACCACTTACTAACAAGGGACCTGCGTTCTTCGAAAGCTCAGAACCGCACGAAAATGTGCTTATAATATAAATCGCTCATCCTAAAAACACTGGTATGAGTTATTCCCATGCAAAATGCAGCTGTTTACTGCTATTCGACGTAGGCATGTTGTACCTGGCACGAACAAGTACTTACTCTAGTTGTGTGAATAGTATAGCTGCCGTAGAAAGCCCTCTTATGGAGTGTACGGTTGTGAGTTATAGTGGAAAGAGTGTAAATCGCTATCATGAGGCGAATTAATCCCATGAATGTTGTCAAACTGTTAGAGGCTAAGTTGTAACGTGCTTAATATGGAAACGTAACCAGAATCGAGGATATGGAGTTCTCGAATATGTTATACAGCATAATAATTCAAAAAATACAATGGGGATGACGCAGAAATGCAGTATGATAGGTACAATGATAGGTATAGGATAGGATAGGTATAGTGATTTTGAAGGACAGGATCTGAAGTTTACCCGTCCAGCAGTACAAGACTTTCATCTCAAGAGCAACAGGAACCTTCAACTGAAAGTGAGTACGAACCATCTCCACCCAAAATGTCGAGGGCCAGTACATGACATTGATGACAACATACTGGAGAACATATATGAAGACTACTGCAATCGTGGCTTCAACTGCTATAGTAAACTTACCAGGCGCTATAAGTGCTAGCAAAAGGCGAGATCATGCTCACTTCAAGGGAAAAAGAAGAGTACATAATGTCACAATTCAATAGGGCAAGGGCGTATGGATCGGCTGTTCACTATTGGCATCTACAAATGTGGTTACTAGAAGCGTATAAAGTATTGGCCTAGACAATTTCACAGCTTCGATTACTTTTATCAGCAAACTTAAGCCTGAATATGACATTTCTTCCAGGCATATTAGTACGTTCGTCAGGCGTTAGAACATACAAGACGATCATAGTATTTGTCAGAAGGTACAAGGATTCATCTGGAAGTGAACAAATATGTAACAGATGGAAGCGTGGACAAAGAAAACGTTTGGAACAAAATCAATTTAATTATGAAACGTCTTCATTGTCAATACTTTCTTACAATGGCGATAAAACTACAGCTGGTGTGTTGCAGCCTGTGCATAGTTCTACACTCCGATATACAACTGATGTGGCTTTATGAATGAGTGGCAGATTAGCTAACAAGCTCTATATCTGTTTTCAAGAGCCACAAGGAACTTTTGGCCCAAATGTTTCAAATAAACTTAAAGCAACATGTCCACGAAATATTCATGTGGAGGCAAGCAAAAGTGGAAAAAATGACGAAAGAGCATCTGAAAAGTTTTCTAACTACCGCCCTTGGTGAACATGTACGTGCCGATGCAAAAAAGCTAATTGTTGTGTGATTCCTAGTCAAGCCATAAAGATCCAACTTTCTGCGCCGAAGTAGAATATTATGTTACAATATGCTTGGCAAAAGGCAGGTTATGACACTAACATACCAATATCTTCATTAAAAATTGTAGTTAGTGTCGCGTTTGATATTGGATTGCTTGAATTCAGAAGTGCTGTTGAATGTGAAAAAGTGGCTTTAGTTAGATGTGCAGTTTGTTCTGTTGCACTTCGCTTTGACCAATTCATTGAAATCCCACACCTGCACTTTGAGGACTGATTAGCGGGACAACACTATCAGGTCAGTGGAAACGGTTTCTTGTTCAGATAGCGTAATTATGTTAAGCAGAGGGAAATATAGCAATCGGTCACGACATTCCAATATGGGTGCTTTTGTTCCTCTTCTATCGATATTTTGTTTCTTCGCATTATCAAAGTTCCTCTCTTAGACCTTGAGTAGATGATCATTCAATAGTCTCTCCTGGTAAGACGCGATGTTTTGCATGCGAATGGTTCATACCACTGTTTTTGGGATTAGCGATTCTTGAAAGCATATTTTCGTGCGGTTCTGACCGTTCGAGCACACTCACATCCTCTGTAAGCGAATACTATTTAATAAGAACATGTAATCAACAAAACCTTATCAATGAGAGTTTAATTCAATGGGTATGTTGAAAGAACCTTTAGGTGTCAATGGTCATGTTGACTTATTTGCTCTTTGGAAATTGAAATGCAATATAGACGAGTCAAAAGCAACTTTCTCTTTCTGAAACAAAACCGTCTACAAGTATGTCTTTTAAGTATTCTCAAACTTGTTTTAGCATCAAATTCTGTAGAAAGTAGCGACACATTGTACGATTGGTAATCCGGCGGAAATCTTTGCTTCGTACGAATAAATAATCACCCAGTTGACTAAAACCTTAGTAGTTAAAAGAATTTATAGATACATGCATTAAGGTAAATTTTGTTGAAAGTATAAAAGAATCAGCATTAATATTACTATTTTTAATTCGCTGTGTGCAAAGAAATGCAAAGCTCATTGGGAAACGTAATGTTTATTTCATAACATAAACGTTAAATCTTCGAATATCAAATGAATGCAAAGGATTGTAGGGTCTTAACTTTCACTAAAATAGCATGCCAGTGCCAGAGAGTTTTTTTTTTTTGTATTTTGCTTAAATAAATACATTGATCTAGACACACACCAATATCAATACACTTCTCACCAGTACAAGTTAATATAATATCATCTTTAGCAAATCAATTATATATGGATGGAAGTAAAATATATATTAATGTTACGTGAATTCAAATTAGTAAAAAAAACTTGGGGAAAAGGAAAGACTGACGCAAGAATTATACTCAGATAAGAAGTAATATCCATTTTTCGAGTGACTTTTTTGTGTCACTATGGTGGAAGTGTTTCTTTCGTAATAAAATTAAGAGACTTACTATCCTTTCTTTCGCCATAGTGACACAAAGAAAGTCAGTCGCAAAATGGATATAACTTCTTTTGAAATTTGAAATTTAACTTTTTACATAAATTTTAAACTTTTATTTTTATATGGGCCAGTCTAGTAATTTTGGACTTCGGCCCGTCACGATTTGCCTTTAGCTGTTAAGTGTTAAAATCCACACCCATGCCCCTGCCGGGACTCGAACCCGGGACCTTCGAGCCGATGGCCTACCTACGCAGACCACTCGGCCACCCAGCCGGCTTAACTTTTTACACGGCAAGTTTACAAGTATAATGTGTGAACATAATTCCTACGTCCCTCTTCCCTTTACCCCGAAGGGGTATTTGTACAGATATCACCTAGTTTTTAAGGCTGCCTATTATAAAAAGGCATATCTTCATACAAAAGATCGATTTTGAATCATGGTAGGTTCGGTATCTCGAAATCTGTAACTTCTATAAAAGAATAAGCATTTTTTTTACCCCTACAGAGCCGCAATCGACCCTAAACCACCCATATGGGGTTAAAACAAAAAAGTCAGACAGAATGACAGACACATCTTTCGATACTTTTTGCCAGTTCTGTGATTAGGCTAAAAAAGTAATAACTTTTGAACTTCATCACCGAATTTGACGTGATACATCGTTTGAAAGGTATTGAAGCGTAGTTTACGATTCCGCCAGTTTTGGTCACCTATATGGTCTGGGGTCAGTATTATCATCAGAAATGAGAAACATTGATTTTTTTCCAACTGCCCTAGGAGAACTACCAACGCAATTTTTTCCTGTGTCTTAGTATTGCAAGGAGTTTTCAAATGCAAGTTGAAGTATCAAAATCGGGTTTATAGTTTGCTAGATCCGAGATTAGATGTGTATATGTGAGTGCCGAAGAACTACCGTTCTTTATGATTAGTGATAGACTTTTGATATGTATTAGCAAGCAAATGAAATACTAAACAATATTTAATTGGGTGATTATCATATAATATTTATAAATAATTACCGTAGTTTTCAGAAAGCTTTATAAAGTAAACGAAAATTACGCTAATTTTTATCCAGGTGAATTTAGACTTAATACATTTCTACTGCATTTTGTTTTATGCCTTTCTTCATAAAGTTGTTTCATTTCTCTTTTCAGTTACGTGGCTGTCACCCGAGGCTCTATCCACACTGCTCCTCTTCCGGGTCATCTTATTGGCAGCAAACACATCAACACTGCTCCTGCTCCTGGAACGTGGTAAATGTAGCTTCCAAGGGCAACGTATTACAATACTATCTGCTATGTATCATGGCGGCAAATTATCGAAAGAAATATCTTCCCTAGATTTAAATAAATGCACTTTTGCAAAGCAATAGATAATTGAAGTATTCATCTTGTTTCCTTTCTCGATCGTAAAAATAACCTTAAATTCGCTTTCTATATCATTAATTTTCATAGGTTTGAACGCTTTAGTTGTTTTATCTCATGTTCAAATACTTGTTATCAGACTATTTCGTTATATTATCAATGGATTGAAAAACATAAGAACATCGAAAGTATTAAACTATATCAACTTAAGTGTCTAAATAAGACATGAAAATTTGCAGTATTCATTTCAATCAATCTAGTTGTTTTCGTCTGCTTGTTTAAATTGTTAACTCTGAACCTCGTATTGTTTAACATATCACTACGAAGGAGAAAATAATATTTACTATGTCGGCGGGGAGTAGTTATAAACAAAGTCTGTTTCAACTCCACTCTAAGGAATGATACGTGGATTCTACAATTACGTACTTTTAATTTGTTGGTCACTGGAACAAATAGAACCATAGTAATCGGAAGTATTAAAGCTGAGGATATAAAATGTGGAAACATGTAATGCAATAATACCGATGGTGAAGGGAAAGTCACTAATAAGAACAATCCCTTTCGTGAACGGTTGAAGAGGAATTGTAAGAAAGTGTAGGAGAAAGAAGAACCATACAAGGAACAAGAAAAATGAAAGTAAACTGGTTATCATGTGGCTATGCACACGGAACAGTTTCTATGCTATGAAAGCATATTGAATATATCGTTGAGAATATCCCAAAAGAGGAACAAGACAAATCCAATTCCTTGACAGCATTAAGGAAGGTAAATTTGTGCTGAGACAAAAGGAAAACCCAAAATAAGGATTAATGGAGAAGAGCTAACTTCCAATGAAGGATCATAAAGATGGGTATGATAGTTATCTTAATTATTTAAATCATGGAGATGTTTTATTTTTGTCTTCTAGTATTAGATTGGTGCGATTCAAGTGTTAATTCCCAGATAAATATCACAAACTCTAAGTAGATGTAATATTACTACCTGGTCTCTATTTCCTTCCAAACCTCCTTACTATCTTTCTAGCAACGGCTGAATTTTACGGAAAAGAAGTCTGAATTCTGTACGGCATGTGAAGACTTGTCTATTAATGTTTGCTTGATCAAGACACAATGAAGATGGTAAAGCACGCAATAATCCGTGAGAAGTATGACCGGGGAAATGGTGGGTGAGAAAAGACATCATACTGCAATCACTGAAGATTTTAAGAGACTTTGTTTGGAGTATGGTGAACTGAACATGGATTGTCGTGCTAATTCAAGTGACTACGGCTGTAGAGCATTTCTGGATACCTATGGTAAGGACAGGTCGGCCGTGCATTGTATGCAGTTTAGCACCGTAGCAATGTTAGTCTCACAACGACGTAGAAGCACGTGATGAAGTACTCGTACAACAGCAGTTTTGTAAACACAGATGTAGTTATGGACGCAGTGGACGCTGATTCCTAAGGATACTGTTTAGTTCGGAATATAAGGGGGCCCCCACCTTGGACACGTCAATGCTAGCTTGTTACGTAACACGTGAACGGTAAATACAACGATCAAATCACCGTTTGCAAGGTCAGTGTGGTGCGGTAAGACGTTGGTTTCCTGAATAAAGTACCCAGGGTTCGAACCCTAACGGGGTGAGATATTCTCATGTACTTTCTTTCAAAAAATATTTGTATATTTTCATATTTTCTATTAATAATTCCTTTCTTGCATTTTTTATAGATTATCTTAAGTTAGTGACAATGGGTTCGTGGAGGTTAGGTGAAGTTAGGGGCGGTCATGCATCTTTACATTTTCCGTTCTTATATTTCCAACTCGATTCCGACGTTGATCCCTATTATACTAATTATTTACGATTTTCGTACCATTTTCATTTTTATCAGATCTAACAACCCGATGGAGAAATCATTTCCTTTTATCTTGCAGACTCACAGTCAGACAAAGGTATGCATCATTTTGAAATTGTTGGCAGATGTCAACTCATGTGGCAATCATGTGTTCATCAAAGTTTGCAATAGATCAGATTCGGCAGCATCATTCAAGACCTCTTATGAAAATGCTATCAGTCAGTAGTCAAATGGCTAATATTCCAGTATTGTATTATTTGAACAAAATTTCACATACAGCCGCCCTGTAGTGCGTTTATAGCATATCTACTCCAAAATCGTGCACAATGTTCCAATTTAAACTCATGCAGAGAAAGCATTCGCCGTTCTGCGTTCTTCGTGGTTCACTTTGATAAAGCCATCTTCAACATAGTTCCACCTTCTGATGGATTTGATAGCACTGTCTATCCAGTAGATATGTGGTGAGGTTCGGATGTACCTCACACGACTTCGGAAGACCAATGCAAGTAAGTGATCTGATTGGTGTGTTTCCACCACAAGTGTAACGAAAATATTTTTTACACCAAATCAAAATTAAACGGATAATCTCCTAACCATCACCAGAAGTTAGTAAATCACAGTGTTGGGTCTAAACCAATATCCGTGTCTCAATCTTCAAACACGACTATGCAATCTTGCTGTCATATTGACAGAATGAGAGTTAGAGATAGTCCATCAATGCTATGTTGTTGACATTCCTTGAACGCGTTAATCCAATTTAATAATCCATCAAGGAATTGGGGCGATAGAACGTTATAGAACGGTAATACGTGCTAAAGATTTAATCACGCATTGTCTACCATTTGCTTTGATAGTATTAAGCAATAGGATTTTATTTTAATAAACATTTATGTCAACGTTTAGTATTTTAGAAGTTTTATATCTCAGTTTTCTCTTAAATTCTTTTTACTTTATATCTAGTACTGAAAACGATACACATTAAGCAGTAAGAATGTAGTTTACTCAGGTGGTATTCTTGCATGTAAATTAGAGAATTATACTTTTCCTGACTAAATTTTTAGAAATATTAGCAGTTCTGCATTGAATCAAACGTCAGGAGAAAATATTTTTTCAGTAACTAATAAAGGTATGTCTTTCAAATTACTGTCAGTGGTAACCGACGTGAGAATATTTTTTTTTTTACTTATTTGACTGTTGTAAGAGTACTTTATGTCTTATCCTCTGATTTTTTGGAGAGATGATAATGCTATTTATTACATTTGCCTTATCTTTGAGCACGTGAAACTTGTTAATCGTTGAAATTGATTCGTAGTTGTACGGTGTGAATGAGCTTCAGAGATCACTAACTTTTAAAGACGGTACAAATTCGTACATCTGCAACATGATATGGATTGGTATCAATTTTAATTTTTACGCAAGCCAGCAGTGCAAGAAGAAATAAAGTTTATTTTGAAGGTTATGGCTGAATAAACCTTATTTGTTATGATGGGTGAAAATGTAAAATTTATGTTTGGATTAAAAGCAAACATATACTGGCTTTCTTTCCTTAAAAAGCCAAAATGTCCTTCCAACAAAATTATTGGAACAGCAGAAATGCTTTTCGATACTTGAACAAGAGCGAATAGATGGAGAAACTTTGAGGCAAAATGTATGGATAGTCACCAATTATTATTTTCTTATCGCGCGGTAAAATCGGACTACAAAAGCAATAAAAAATCACCTTTGAGTAATGTCAACTTCTTGCTTGTCGCTATGCAAAGGTAAACACAAATTTCGAGATCAAGATGTGTTTTAATAAGGAATTTGATGCTCCCACACAGAAGCCAAAGAATGTTCTCAGATAAGAAAGAGACTGTGCTAATAAGAAAGATTAAAATGGACTCTAAAACTATACATATATATTTAAAGGGATTAAAGGAACCTGTGAGATTTAGTCAAAGATATAGCGTATTCCATCGTTTCAGACCTTTACGAATCCAACTGTATATGGTTCATCTCTGACGGACTTGTAGTTCCAGAGATTTAGCAGGGGCACAAATGCAGACTATTAAATGATTGAAAAGAACCTGCGTGCTTTAGAATCAAAGGGATACTTTACTCACCTTTTCAGACATTGACGGTTCCAACAGCGTATGGCTTACCTGTGTGTGTGTGTGTGTGTGTGTGTGTGCGCGCGCGCGCGCGTGTGTGTGTGTGTGTGTGTAAAGGTATATATAATCGAGTTTACATGGTGATTCCGTGCTTCAGTTAAACTTGCAATGAAGGTAAAAGATTTCAGTTGTAAGAATCTGATACATTTTAAAACGTTCAATTAGGCAAACGAATATTAAAAAGGGAGAACGAATCTATAACACATTAACTTCTAAATTCGCTCCAAATAGTCGCTAGCTGTATTGAATTGCTAGAGAGGAAATCGAAGATATATTTCCCATATAACATCAGTGGTAGCTTAAAGGGGGAGCAAGCTATCCACACTCAATAGGTGTTGCCTGCCAAACGCACCCAGCTGTTCGCGCAGGCACAATGGACATTTCCGTTGTCACCGTCTTTATATATTTTACAACTTGTTTGTGTACATCAGATTAAATAATATATAATGTTTTTGAAATTTCAGCGCTACGGTTTTCCTTTAGGTAGGAATATAGCATGAAGTACTGATAATTCGTATTAGAATGACGTATTGCATCAATTACATGTTAACCGTTTCCCATTGAAATTGGTGGTCAGAACATTTCAATTAAGGTACCGTACCAGTGAATTACTTCAGAGCGGTAGGAAAACTTCTTTGTTTAGCAGTAAATATTTAATCATTATTCTTAAAGACAAGAAGTTGGTTAATTCTGATGACATCATTGAGACAGTCAAGCAGGATAAAATTGTTATTGACATTGTGATCGTCATATTAAGGAAGCGGCTTTAAAAATCGTTTGCACGTTATGTATACGTAATTTTGTAGTCACGCAACACGTTTCTAGGAATTTCACGTATTTATAATTTCTGCATTTCTATGTTCGACATTTACTTCTTTCCTTTTTCAGATCTTTCTTGTCATTCTCCTACTCGAGGCTGTCGCCTCTGCTCAGCTTCTAATGCCTACTCACCACGTTGTCCAACCACACAGTGTTTGGCCCATGGTTATAAAACAACACAGTGTTTGGCCTACAGTTATCAACCCACACAATGTTTGGCGCCCGGTTATCCCCACAACTGGAGCAAGGTGAATCAAATGAAGTTTGAAAGATTTATAATCGCTTTTATACTTCACACAAAGTCCACGGCACTGGAGCATCTCTGCTGACATATGATGTGTTTCTTTCTTGGAGCACATACACTTTAGAACAATTCATATTCCTGTAATAACTACACG
The DNA here is from genome assembly GCA_022664845.1 of Lepisma saccharinum. Classification (NCBI taxonomy): domain Eukaryota; kingdom Metazoa; phylum Arthropoda; class Insecta; order Zygentoma; family Lepismatidae; genus Lepisma; species Lepisma saccharinum. The sequence goes on along the minus strand of JAGDQP010034348.1, from coordinate 1,644 downwards.
GAATCGGCAAAGACTTAATCGATAGGAGTTCAATTCAATGGTTACAAAGAGAAATATCTAAACGTTAATCGCCACTTAAAGATGAAATGGAAATTACATAATTTGAAGTTAGTTTTCTCCACGCAAACAAAGTATTTTGTAACGTTTTTAATTTATTTTAGTTTTAAATATTCGTAAGCCTGTCTCTTGATGTGAGTTTCATATATAATAACTAATGCTGTTGCTATAAGCGGGAAACATCGCCTCCTAGAAACAAATATTCAATCTGCTGACTCCGAGAATATATGATCAGTCACGCATGAGTTGTTTTCAATAGCAGTCACTTGAGACCAATATGTTTTGAGAAATTGCTGCAGAAAGTGAAGAACAAAACCTGTGAGTATTAGACCATTTGAAATATTGTATTCGTATTATTGCATCGGAGATAATGCAATCTTCCAATATTGCTTGTTAGTAGCCAGATGTTATGTTGCATCAAGTAAATGTTAGGTATGTGGATAATCAATACATGTAAAGGAATAGAGTGTCTTGAAATGGAAGTGAAATGTAATCCCAGCTGCTATCAACTTTAACTGAAGTCACATCCTAAAAACTCATCACCTTTTATTGATCTTTCCTTAAATCTAATACAAGTAGTACTAAAACACTAATAATAATACTAAAATACTATTGTAATTAAAAGAAATATACGAGGTGTTCTTACAGTACTGTGTGCATTAATGTATATGTACCTTTCCAGCCTAGGAATTATAGTATTAGTACCATTGCTACTTCAAGAATAATAAAATGTAGTTGTCAAGAAAGCTCTAACTATCCAGAAAACAATTTTTAATATTTTCAATAAAAATCTACCAAAACTAATTAAATTGTTGTAGCTTCTACCTGAACAGTGGCATGGACAGTAAGCATACCCGTAGTAAAAGGTTACCAGAAGTTCCGATTTTGTATTAATTTTTTTGGTTAAGGACATTCCAGATAAAATATGTTGACAAAGTAAAAAAATGTGTCAAATAAGAAGACGACTCTAAAAATTACAGGGGCTCAACTACACTGGAATATAATAAAATTATCCTTCTCAACAATGGAAAAATATGTATTCAATATTGATAATATAACACTAGATTTAAATGCTAAATAAGCGTAATATTAAGCAATATTTAGTGGGCTTATGTTATTTTCTGTACCAAAATAATCAACTTTAAGAAAGAACTCATTCACGTAAACTGAATATATTGGTATATCGATAAAACTAATTGTATTTACCAAGAAATATCCTAAGAATTCTTTTTATGTATTTTCACTAGAACATATCCTGTTTTGACTTCTTCGATAAATATACTTCATATCTTTTTTTTAGTTACGTCGCTGCCACACGAGGCTCTATCCACACTGCTCCTCTTCCCGGTCATATCATTGGAAGCAAACACATCAATACTGCCCCTGCTCCAGGAACTTGGTAATTTTAAATTTCAAAAGCCAGAACGTGTTACATATCAGAAATTTGTTTGTCATGTATAAATTGGTATCTAATTATCAAAAAGTATGTTCTTTCAAGATAAAATAAATGCACTTTTATCAGCAAAATAAGTTGTCGAAACTTTTAGATTATTTCCGTTTCTTTTCCAAAGTAAAAGGCAACGTTCA
>JAGDQP010034347.1:0-20162 GCA_022664845.1 Lepisma saccharinum | reverse complement strand
ATTGAAATATTGAACTTTAGAACTGCAAGCAAACTATGAAGAAATTCACTGGACAGGTATAGATGGTGATGAATGACTATAATGGGTGTTGTTGCCGAGGTAGATCTGTGAACCATAGATTGGTGGGTAAGGTAAAACAATGGTGGTTTGCTATTGCCTTGCACCGGATGATGTCCTAAGCACAGGACAATTCTGTTTGGATTCAAATCACTTGCCTCGAGTGTGGGATAGTTAATCTAAAGAACTAGACGAGCTTTTATTTCCGACCCACAGGTTTACTTTTCTCTTTCATTGTTACCGGAAAATGGCGGGAAAAGGGAAATTTCACCCCAACATTGCTTTTGTGCCCCATTTTCCCTCAACTGGTTCCCTTTAGGGGAGCAATTACTTTTCCAATAAATGTGGCCTGTACCTCTACACAATATCCCTGAGTTTGGTTACATTTGGTTAAATAACTGATATTTAGCCATTTTTCAGAGGGGCATATTGGTCGCATTTCCAACTTAATTTGTTGTTGAAACAGTCTGAATGTAGCCATTTTTATATAGTTACGGAGAGCAGTTCATCTAAAACAAAACTTACCTTAACCCTTGTTTAGAATTATATTTAGGAAAAAGAGTACGATTTCGAAACTCGCTCAGTCCATTTTCAAAGATTTTCAGAAATAGCAAAACTCCTGCAGTACGAATCAACACGCTAATTTTAAGAAACGCAGAAATGGACTGAGCGAGTTTTGGGATTATACTCTTCACTTGTTATATGGAAGTGCACCGTAGGAATCGAATGTTCTGCATTTCCTCTCTAGAATGAAGTCAAGGCATTAGTGCAGTGTAAGCTGGATTAACCTTTATACGCCGGTAGCAATTTGAACGAAATCGTTGACTCTCACGTTGGGGGCCCTGGTGACCCCCCTAATTATCACAGCGTCATGATCGATACTTTGTTGGAAAGCTTATGGAACACAGATTCCAGCGAGGTAACATTTATACAATTCCCATCCTATTCGTAGAAGAAGAAGAAAGTATGTCTCATCGAGTATGTCCGCTATGTCTTTCTCACTAACAAGGGAAGGATTTGGGTTCGAACAGGAATTTTTTGATAAGACTTCGTATACGTATTTGTACCCCGATGCTGATAATGCCTGTAAAGCAGTTCGACTGGGTAAGGCTACGTTTGTCCGCTACAGGCCGTTAAAGTTTGGAGCAAGTGGAAGACTACAACCGTTCCCGCAGTTTCTGTTTGAACACTTATTTATTACTCAAAATATCTACATGAACATTTCTGACAGTGCTGACAAAGACTATAAATCCACAATACCGTGTACCAAATAGTTTGGCAAATATAGGCCAGTATTTGTCTTCACAAATGCCAGTTAGGCTTTTCCCTGAAGTGAGTAAAACAGAAGGGAGAGTCACAATAGGCACAAGGACAAAAGACACATCAGGGCAACCTTCAAAGACACACTCCAGAAATGATTCGAATCTCACAAAAAAATCTGAATTTCGGGGGTGGGGTTAGGACCCCCTCCCCTTCTACGCACGTCCCTATCTGTAACTGTCAGCAAATTCAAGAGTAGAAAATAAAGTGGCATTTGACACCGTGCCCGTGGAGTGTGATTTTTTGAAGATTGTTCTGTATGCCTATTTTGATTCTCCCTTCTATTTTACTCACTTTGGGGTTAAGGCCTAACTTGCATTTGTGAAGTCAAGTACTGGCCTATATCTGCCAAACTATTTGTTACACAGTATTGTGGCTTTGCAGTCTTTGTCAGCACTGCCAGGTATGTTAATGTAGTTATTTTGAGTAATAAGTAACTGTTCAAACCGAAACTGCGGGAGCAATTGTAGTGGCTGCTGTCTTCCACTTGATCCAAACGTTAACGCCCTGTAGCGGACAAACGCGGCCTTACACGGTCGAATTTCTTTGCAGGCATTATTAGCATCGGGGTACGAATACATATACGAAGTCTTACCAAAAAATTCGTGTTCAAGCCGAAACTATGCGAGTCATTGCAGTGGCTGTTTCCCCCTTGCTCCAAACTTTAACGGCCTGTAGCGGACAAACGAAGCCTTCCTTACCCGATCGAACTGCTTTACAGGCATTGTCAGCATCGAATACATATACGAAGTCTTTTCAAAAAATACCTGTTCGAACCCAAACCCTTCGCTTGTAAGACATCTACGCTCCATCTTAAAATTTGAAGTTTCGTGTGCGACCAAACTAATACCCTGCGTCCACGGTTTAATCTATATAAAACAACACAGGTTGATTCTATACACGTTTCACCACTCAAAAGTGCCCTCCTCTCCCCCCCCCCATAAATGCAACAAGTACACATACAGGGTGTTACCAGGTAGTGGACTACTTCATCGCTTCCCATACCAATTTTTATGAGTGTAGCCCCTTGCGGGAATGGCCCCCAAAAAACCTAATGAAAAAAAAACACGAAATTCACCCTCCCCTCTCCGCCGTGGAATCCCCCACATATATAAAATACATATCGGCGGAAAGCGTGATCCTTTAGGAACACATTAATACTAAGACCATCTTTCTAGGTTAATTAGAGGCTGAGCTATTCAGGTTTTAAAGCGCTGACGTAGGTGGTGTGTCAATCGATGTTTAAATGTTAATGACAAAAGGCCAGCTCCTTCCAAGATTAAAAGGGTGAGCGGGGGACTGAACGAAAAATATTATTAGGCGTAAAAGGGAAGTGCGAAATGAATAAAAAGCTTAATTTATACGAGGGCTCATCATAATGTAGTGGTCACGTGAGGTATTCATCACTGCTTCAATGATTAGAACTCCTTGTAACTATTTTTTTTTTTTAATCTATGTAAATTATTTCCTTTCTTTCCTCAGAAAAACTAATATCTGAGAATGTTTAGAGTACTGTTTCTCTTCTCTGCAATTAACAGGAATGTATATTCTTCTGGAAACTAATCATCATATGGATAACGATCAATGTTATATGTTTCTACCTAGTTTCCATTCACTTTGAAGTACGCGTAATTGTTATGCCGTTACACATACATGAAGAAACAAACCCCTTTCGTATAAATTCCTGTCCTGCATGCGAATGAATTTGCAAACGGTTTCTTTTGTTCTCTTCTTCATGATCCGAAGCCGCGGATCGCCTTTCTGTTACCTCCACCTACATTCACTGATGAGGTGAAATAGAAGATTTGTCTTGGCTGTTTCATATCCTTGTTCATTAGTACTGTAAAGAATTAATGCCAGTGTTAATGTTTTAATTCTGTTATCATAAAATGTTTAATAAGAGTGTACCAGCCAAGGATAGTTTATTATTCCTTCCAAAAGACTTCGAGAGCATATGATTTTTAACCCTCTCGGGTCTATGACAACAACCCTATCCTAATAAGCATTTTGAGTCATATCTCAGGATCGGCCCAATATAGTTAGAATTTTGTCGTAGGGGGCGTAGTGACCTCATAGAGACGTCCCAAACATGGTTTAGTTTTGATTTTTCAAATGTACGTCTTTCAAAAATAGCCAAAATCAAGTATTCAACCAAATACGACCAAACTCGGGGATATTGTGTAGCGGTGTAGGCCACATATATTGCGTAAGTAATCGCTCCCCTAAAGGGGCCCAGTTGGGACAAATGGGCCACAGGCAATTTTGTGGGTGAAATTTTTCATTTTCCCGCCATTTTCTGGTAACGATGAAAGAGGAAGGTTGAACTGTGGGTCGGTATTAAAAGCATGTCTAGAGACGATTCTAACGAGGTATTACATATGCATGCATATTGCGTATTTCTCTAGGACAAATAGTCCTGAGATGTCTCACAAAATGGCCGCCGAAATAAAGGAATTTTATTATGATTAGGCATATTTGCCCAACTATCGATCCGAAAATTCTAAAACTTTGCTGAACATGTGCTAGTCTCTAAGGTGAAATGCATATATGGATCTTGTTTCCAAAAGGTACCAAATCCGTATCAACAATTTTTTTTTAAATGTAAGAAACATGTAGAGTTCCTAAATTTAGTCACATTGTTAGGACCGAACTTTTGTGGCATTAACGATAAGCGCGAAATACATACTATTTATCTAACATTTCGTATCTGTACGAATTAGGTGGGATAAGAGACGAAAATGTGAAAATAATTTCCGCGAATTGAAGTACAATTCACCCATACTGGCAGTAAAATGAGAAAATGTAAAAAAATTACGAAAAAGTCTTAAAGGTGAAAAATAAATATACTTTTTCATGTTTGGCCTTCCACGTTTCACCCAAACGCCTTCTAAATTACTCATGCCACATGAGTCATGTCACACGTGCCGGCGTAGCGTCAGGATGACTCAGTCTGTTGACCTCATTCCTGGGGAATGCGACGCCGCGGTTCAAATTAGTCAACACCAGTGAGATAAAGCATGGACATGGGGCGTGCGAGGGATGTGTCTGCTAAGAGCAGAGCTTTTGAATTTAAAAGGGAAGGATTTTATTGTGACGAAGGAAACAGTGTGTTGTGCAAGTACTGTAATGTACGCATAAATTGGAAAAGGAAAGATGCTTCCGTAAAACATTGCAAATCAAAGGAACGTTGTAAGAAAAAACGTGAACCCGAAGAGGAGCCAGATAAATGGAGAAAGAGACTACAAAATGCAAAATGTTCAAAAATTAATTCTATAAACTTAAAACATTTGTGCTTTGAAAAATCGGCTCTTATTTTATTTATTTTGTTTATTTTTTCCTCACATATGCGGTCAGACTTGTGAATTTACTTAAGCCATTAAGATACGTAAAGTATTATTATTATATTATTAAAAAAAAAAAAAAGGATTTGATACCTTTCGCAACCAATTTGTGATTTAGTGTTTGTTGCCATGAAATCTTTATTAATAGGAATAAATAAATTAAAATGAAACTCTAATTGATTGGATTATTTAATAGAAATTAATAGCAACCTTTTTTTTACTTGGTTTAGTTCCTTTTGTGTAAGCCATATTATAAACTAAGTTAACCTTGTAAACCACTTTCTGGTTTTCTTCCTGCCTATTTAAAATTGAGGTATTCATCATAAAATGCATAAATATTATCGTCTACATCAGTTCTATCATCGTGACGGGCGTAGGCGATAGTTATATTATCGTTCATAAAGTCATTTTATCTATCAGTACTATCACCAACCAGAAAGCGTTTGTGTAATGACAACAGATTTAAATTTGCTTGTCCCGTAGCTGCTAACAGCGCCACCATGTATTTATTTTTCGTATCACAAAACCATATCTCAATCCCTTTCATATCATCTTGTTTTAACAAACAGGTGCCAGATTGTAACCAGCATTAAGGTCAACCACACCTGATTTTGCCTCAATTATTAGTTTAGCCTCACGAATTTTGATTTTTTTTGTATGTATTTAGTGCCGAATACAGAGATATTTCCTACCAGTTCATCCAGTGAAAATCAGGTCATCCAATTTCTCTGTAAATAAGATGTTTTTACTCCACAATGCCGAAAGATTAGTCTGCTTTCATGTAACCGCGGACAGGAAGGAATCACCCAATTTGAAAACCATACTGAGACACTTATACAGAACATGAACAACTTCTCGTCTCGTGGGCAACACTATTGAAGATCGAAATTCGTAGTACTTTTTAATGTAATTCGCATATGAATATGGATAATAAACTAGGGCCTAAGAAGTTCGGACTTAAATTTTACTCCTTAAGGCTAACGTCTACCTTTATTGAAAGTCCTATCTTATCCATGTTAAAAAATTACTTCATACATCACTCAGCTAGTTTTACACGTAGACATATGCGGCTTGTCTCTGGTCATAGAGGAACTATTTCTGCATGCGATTTGCCTATTTGCGTTTGTAAAAAATAGCAATTTGTGACTTAAATTTCTGTTAACTATTTTTCTGAAGTAGGTATAAAAGGAGGGGAGAGATTAGGAGAAATAGGGGAAGAAATTATGAAGACTTCGGTGTCGCACTACAAGTAGGGTGAAGGGCGTTTGCCTTAATCTTCGAGGAATAAGGAAGTAAGTAAAAACAGTATTGTGAAGTGATCGTCAATAACATGTTCTTACCGTTTCTACACATTTTAAAACCGGACCGAGCTCAAATAAAATAAATACACCCTTACCCTCCCTTCATCCTCTCTCTTCTTTCCCTTCCAATTTCCTACCGGCGGTGAAGGAGGAGAGTCTTGTAGTTGTAGAAGCGGTAGGGAAAGGGAAGGGAGTATTTATCCTATTTTTGCTTAGGGCAATGTAAGCAATTTGCAGTTGTGCTTTCTTGTGCAAAAATCTCTTACTTTGTCGCTCGAAAAAAAGTTTATTTTCAGCCTCTCCCGACACACTGCTGTATCCCACTAGAGGTCTGAAATAAAAATACATACATTATTATTATTGGTAATTATAAATTTATGATTCTACCCGACACATTTTATACATAGACTAACGAAAGAGTTATTTATATAGGCTGTTGCAAAATAAACAACCAACACAAACACTTCACGACGTTTCTGACATGAAAATAATAAAAACAAATAGACCATTGTTCGTGTAAATACGTTTCCTTTCGGTACTTTCCCCACTTTTACAAAATTCCGAATACGCCATCATGTAAGTATGTAAGGCAGCATGCGATACCAGTCCATGGCCTATATGCACGGTGATAACGTTATGCACCGACAAACTTCGAGAGGTGATTATTGAAGAAATTTTGAATTCTGCCTAGTTTCCAGGTTAGAGGCGTATAAAGTTAGCACGGTAACGTCAGAAATGGCATAATGTCTCCACAAATAATGACAAAAGGCTTGTCGGCTCCCGAAGTTTATCGCCACCACTCTGTATAGAGAGTAACTTTGTTTTTAAGGAGTGCAGTGAAATGTCTACATTCCTTGCTTTTATGTGAAAAGAATCCAAGTCTTGTCCTATTAGTCAGTCGCCATGGCCCAGGCGGTGGCGTCGCAGACTTCGGAGCAGCATTGGGGAGGCAAGAGGGTTCGAATCCCTGTGTCGGCTATCCTCACTGAGGTTTTTCTAGAGTTTTCGTCAGTGGCACCAGGCAAATGCCGGAATGGTACTTTCAGAATAGGCCCTGGCTGACATCTTTCCGCATCCTTTCTCCCGACCTAAGCCTTGAATGCCTAACGATTATTAAATAAATTCAAATTCATTGCCGTATTAAAATTCAATAAATAGACTATCAAAAGGGCAAAATGAAATATTTATTATATTGTAACACCATGTATTTCTTTACACTGGCAATGTCTATATATATATATATATATATTTTTTTTTTTCAAGAAGCAAACTTCCCTTTTGTTTTAGTGTCCTTTCTCATTGCTTCGATAATGCATTGTGGTTCTCTCATTGGCTTTTTCTGAGACAACCGGATCGCGGGTCTACTAATTCAGGCAAAATGCATTCCCGATGAAAGGAAAACGGTTTATTCAGAAGTCTAACATAATAAAACGAAACATAATATCTTCCAATCCCTTCTGCTCTGACTTCCTTGCTTACCGGAAAGCGCTAATGCCCTTATCTCCTTCCATCTTTCTCATCGCCACAGAGATTGTCAAACGCCCTCCCCATTTTCCTGCTCAAACCGTTGTTCTTTTCAACTCGAGTTTTCCTCTTATTTTCTCTCCCATCCTTTCCCTCCTAACTTGCCCCCTCCTGAAAAGAAAAATACTTACAGACATTTAATTATTTAAGTGGTAAATCGCATTTTTTTTTTTTAAAACTCAAATTGGCAAGTGGCACGCAGAAATAGTTTCTCTATAACCAGGGACAAGCGGAGTGATGTATGAAGTATTTTTTTTAACATGGGGAAGATACGACTTTCAAGAAACGTAGACGTTAGCCTTAACGCCGGTGGTAGAGAATACTCTGCACCCCCTTATGCGCATGAGTGTGCGTCGATCAGGCAGGCACTGATTCTTATATATATATATATATATATATATATATATAAACGACAAACGCTCCAAGTGTGCTGATTTCACATTGAAAAAGTAAATATTTTTATTTATGAATTTGCCTCGGGGTCAGGAGGTTAAACACTAATAATTCGAAAATTACTGCAGCCATCACATAAACTAGGGATATGACGTCTTTCACCCAAACAGCATCAAGAACATTCTATGACGTCATCTTTCGGACATGAAATTTCACCAATGATTGCGAGAAAGGGTTTGGTACTTTTTGCCACAAAAGTGAGTGGATTTGGCACATTATGTTAAGAAATGTCATTTTCCAAGTCCTCTAATAATGGGATTTGGTAGTTATTTGGCAGTTGCAGCCTCCAAACATTATGCAAGCTAGAAACGCGTTGCCCCCCCCCCCCCCATATATATATATATATATATATATATATATATATATATTTCTATTTGTACCTTTTAGAAACAAACTCGACATATGCTCGAAACCCCACGTGAGTTTATTTGGGGGCTTCGTTAGGGTTAAGTGGGGCCAAAAGGATATTATTCGGGGTGAAGTGTATCTTTTCCCACAGTTTTTCTAAACTGAAAGAAAAGTCCAACCGAGTGTCGGCAGTCAAAGTAGGTTGGGAGGCGATTCCGACGAGGTATAAATTGTTTCTCTGCAATAATTAGTTCCTCGTTATAGCTGACGATACTAGTTTCAAGTTAACTAGTGAAGAACTATATCTACGCAAGAATTGATCAGAAATTTCTAAATCTTTACTAAATTATGTAGCAAAGCCTCGTAAGATGCATGTGTGTTTATTTGGGGACATTCACCCAGGGCGTCAAGATCAAAATTTCTCTTTCGGCGTTTTTTTTTTCTTCTGTGAGTACCCTTCAATCTCATATCACGTTGTTATAAGGTCCATAAAGAATACGAGGTGTCACTTATTGTTATACGCTGGGCTTTCTTTTTCTAAATCTAAGTTGACCGGAACTCTCTCTCATTTCATAACAAGAAAATCGAAACATACTAGGCTTCGAATTTCCAGTTCTTTTATTTTTACCCCCTCTCTCCCCTTTATAAAAAAGAAACATTACAGAAAGGGTAAAAAGAACTTTGTTTTAAAAAAGCCTTAATTTTCACAATAGCTTTCAAATTGAACTCGTCGAATTGGTGTTAATATCTTCACGAGTCCATTCCTTACTCATGTCTGTTGCTAAATGCCTCCCTGTCAGAAACCAGGAATTGACGCATGGTAAGGGTTGAGAAACACCCAGAGAATGCCCAATCAGTTTTATGAACATCCATGTCCTCACATTCTTCATCTGTAAAGAAGCTCTTGTCGGTGATCATCAGGTTCATCTGGGAGATGCCATGCTGACATTCAGCTGTAGAAATGGGGATGCTGTTGATAGTATGTATTTACTGCAGCAGGCATTTCTTCACCATCAGGAATTTACGAAAAAACTAACAACGTGTTGTTCTTAACCACTTATTACTACAAAATTATCGTCTATTTTGTGCAAATTTGGGATTTTTCAAGTGTGTCCCTTCTGAGATATTTGATGGTGAAAATACCCGATTTTCGAAAAATCGCAATGTTTACAAACCTACAGAAAATCAAGTATATGGTTCTCAGATCTGAAACTCGTTTGGGAAGTTGTACCAGACAAAAAATTGAAGGTGAGTCCCACTTATTTCTTAAAGAAAAAAAAAGAAGAAAAATAATAGGTTTCGAACTTCAATATTCAAAGCTTTTTTTTTCTTTTCCGAAGTTCTAAAGTAAGTTTGGAACACACTACCCGCACAATTTAGAACCACCGTACTAATCAAGAACGCACAATTTGCTCGTCTTGCTTGCGAATGTTCACACTTCAAAGATACTGGGGGACGGGAAAAGGATATTTTAATTTTTTAAGCACAGTTGGCGTTAGTAATTGCACTGCAGAAAATGACTTCTAATTCAACCCTTTTGGTGTTTCTGGGTTACCCAATTTTTTCTTTGAATCAACACAACAAACTGTGTTGATTTCGGTGATTTAGCACAATTGATGTGTTATCGATTCTCATTCAACACAATGAAGAGCGTCATGCTACCACTATCACAGTGTTGATTCACTATATTCATACAACAAACTATGCTGATTTAACACAAAAAGTTATGGTCGCTTTGGTACACCGAGAAGTAATGAATTCACACAGCCATTTTTTGCAGTGTGTTATCAACTAGAACAAATGAGGCACGAGTATTATATCCCCATCCCCAGGTCTCATCTTGGGGTCTGGGGATGTAAACACAGTCTGCTCGCCAGTTTGCATACTAAACACTTGAAAAAGAGCACTGTTTATTTGTTAAAATTATTGATACGTAGAAGATACATATGAGAATTTACTACTGATAATACGGGACGCAAAATTTCATCTAAAATACGGGACAGGTGGCAACCCTAGGGGCATGCAGGGAAAGAGGTGTCTGCAAAGAAGGTATTTTGGTGGCGCTTTTCCCTACTACTTTGCGAGGTCCCCCCTCATTACCCTATATCATTTTAATCCGAGGTCTTTATCGAATAAAATTAGGTATCATTCACTACCTCATTATAATTATAACGGTGGTTGTGACGTGAGCAATACTAAGTTACACAACCAAATTTACGTCCCACGTCACTCTAGAGATACCTGTTGGAAGAATATTCCTGAAACTTCGCCAGTGTATCGGGTTAGCATGGAGTTACTACCAGAAAAATTGTCACTGAAATTCGCCCTGTTCTGACGCAGGAATTTTTTTTCTCCCTTTTTTTCAAGCTTAAATTGTAACAGGCCGAGCTTAAATTGTAACAGGCCGCCGCTGTTCTTTACTTTCTAATGCCCTCTATATTCTTTTGATTAAGCCGCTAGTCACCCTTTCTTATTAATTATGTAAGCCATACCTGTCCTGTAAATATTCGTAATGTATAATTGATTGTAAGGGGGAAGGAGGGGTAAGATCAAGTAGAGTGAGTCTTGCACTAATACTACATGTACTTGGTATTTATTAGCACATTAATTACTTTCGAATTTCCGGCACTTCTAAGCTGTCAACAGAAGAAGCAAATCATAGACTGTACTAGGTAAAATTTAAAAGTATGGAAACGTAGTGTGACTAAAATTTAGGTCAGCCATGTTCTAATGGTTGCCATGTTTAACGGTGTATTTGTTGGGCACCTGCTCCATTGAACGTTTTAACGTTGTGCTAGAATTATATCTGTATCTACTTAAACTAAGTATATACTGTACAGTTCTTTAGTAAAGATAAATCTATTTTAACGAAAAAGAAAAAAAAATTGAAAATAAATATTAGTACGCTGTATGTAGAACATATAAAGTAGTTGTTTAGGGAAATAAGATCTTACTTCTCTTTGACCTTAACGATGTAGATCACCCCCGCCATCTTGGTATGACCTTTCCAATGATTTACAAGGGAATTGTTTTACTCGTCTTTTGTCTCCCAGAAGGAGAATATTTAAGTTCCGCTTTCACGAAATTTGTCTTCGTGGTTATTTTCACTCTTGTATAGTTTTGGTTTGTGAAGTTTCTTTCAATATATAAGTATAATATATTATTAATAGTTTGCTATATAAATCACAGTATGTTAACGGGAAATTATACTGTTCGTGTGTAAAATATTGCATTTCTATGAAATAGCATGAGTAAAAGAGAACATAAACTGGGCGAAAATAGAAGTTAAAAGTATGCTCCTGAAAGATATAAGACGAGTAAAACAATTCCCATGTAAATCAATGGAAAGTGCGTACCAAGATGGCGGGGGTGATCTACACAGTTAAAGTCTAAGTAAAGTATATCGAGGAAAGAGTTTTAAAGGGTTTTCCGAAATTCAGGTTTCAACTTTGGTACGATTCCAGCTAAAGAGGTTTCAATAAGTTGGTGGTAAACAGGATGTTTTCATGTTCCCAGTTCTAGGTAAACTGCGTTCTGGTGGGCGTTACTGTATACTTTATTTTATTACGATAATATGTAGATAAACAAATAAAATATTTATTTCGTAAGAGCGAAAAGTTTTAAAACTTGATCAGGAAATATAATGTGCAACCTCAAAAAGCTACGGAAAATCAATGTTAAAAAAAAAAAAAAGCCTGGCAATCTTGAGAAATTCTTTGAATTTAATTCTGAATTAAAAGTAAAATTCTCCTGAATGCCTTGTTGATGTAATCAGCAAGATATTTCGTAAAATGTCCAAAGGTAGATCCTAAACTACGTTGAAACTACCACAGTAGAATCCAGAGGACGGTTAAAGGGGAGGTGACCATGTCATATGTAGTAGCTCAGGATCCCCGGAAAGTAATAGTGGGCAGATTCGGAAAGGGTGAACTGATTATGGTCCTGGATCTTAATCTTGTAAGGGCGGGGTCTGCATTCAGACAGACGTAGCCGGTAAACTGTATATTAATATTTCAGTTAGGAAAGAAACGAAGTCTAAAGTACTGACAAGCTGGTCTTTTTTTTTTTTAGTTGCAAGCAGGTGTTGTTATCGCCGTTTTGCACAGAATGTAACCGGCACAGTAGTCTTAATACTTAGGCTGAACGAACCTCAGCTTCATGGACAGAAGTTCGAATCTCGTCTGTGCAATGAGATATTTTACATCAGTTTAGCTATTTTCCCTCAATGGCCTACTTAAAAATAAAGTGGTAGTATAGACAAGTATGTAAAGGAATATTGATGAAGGTGTACATACTTGTGGTTTTTAGTTTCTGTCGATTGCGGTTTACTTGACCTCGAAGAGTCTGAAATTCTCCATATAGCGAAATCTTTTCCAATGAAACACCATTGGACTTGAGGTAGTTACTGTTGACAAGTATATTCTCAACCACCATAACTATACTCACATTAGTGCCTGCCAATTATACTATCATCCGTCGTTCCGAATTCTTAGCATATCGTGCGACTGTTGTCGCTGTTGTGAGCTGGAGTTTCATCTAACTGTAGAGTTCATTTTATCTTCCACCTACGAACCATCGTCATTTTCTTAATATAATATTATTATCAGGGTCTCTACAGGTTATGAAAATATTTAAAAAAAAAAGTAATTAAATTGTCATTAGTCATGCAAGTCAAGTAAAAGTCATGAAATAGAGTTCCAGATCATGAATTTAGTTAGGTAAATCTTTATAATTTTGAACTATTTTTAATGGTACGTTCACCATTTTCCCAAATGTGCAGAAAAATATTCTCATACATTTGAAGCATGTTTTGTATTGTGAACTTCTAATATTACAGCAGGATGTGTTCAGAAATATAGTTAACCAGGGAAGTCATATCTTGTGAGTTCGTGTGTGTTGCAATCCCGAGTTCCCTAGCTGGTTCCAACAATTCTTCACCTTTTTGGTGCATGCAGAACTCATGAATTGGCTCCTGCGAATGATGTAGACACACTGCTTATTGGTATTGATAGTGATTTTGTTCGTAATTTCGTATATTCAAATAAAAATTTCTTAATTCGTACGGTGTTTTCTTCAATTCATTTGATTATTGTAATTTATTTTCTTGTCTATTTTCAGCTCGTTTGTCATTTCAATCCGTTACTCCACGAAGAAGTAGCCCAGGATCCACAGATTCGAAGAAGCGAAAATTAAACGATAGTGGTGATGATGATATAGTCATACTAAAAGTACCTCGAACCAACGAACCGAATGAAGAAACTGATACCTTGTGTGATGCTAAAGAAAATCTCTGTACCTCTGTGAAAAAAGACGTAGTGAAAGAAGAAACTGAAACTGAAAGTAAAGGATTAGAAAAACCTTCTTCACCTTCAAAGAAACCAGTGAACAAAATCTTACGGGAAAACCAGGTGGTATCAAAAGAAAGTCACACGAGCGCCACGTCTACGGAAGGCACAACACAAGACAAGAAACACATTCCAGAGCTTATTGTTATAGATTCCGAAGAGAGTAGCGACCAAGATGCGTTCAAAAGGGTAAAAAAGACAGCTCAGTCATCAGGTGTTCTTATTACAAGTCCGAGAAAGTTACAAGGGGAAACAAAAGTAAAGTTCCCTGTAAAAGCTAGTAAAGAACAGGAACCACAGAATAATTCTGTAAAGCAAACTGCTTGTGAAAGTAACGAAATACAACAAAACTCTTCCGTAAGCGAACAAACTACTCCTAAAACGAAAGAAGCAGTACATAGTAAATCCAGGAAAGAGAATGCAGCTGTCAAGAAGCGTAGGTCCAAGTCTCAAGGAGAAAAACCGTTACAGAAGGGAACTAAAGTATCTGATAACAATACAAAAAGTGTAGCAATAAAAAGTAGCATCAAAGTAGGTGTGAAGCCGCCACTGAAGAAGAAACAAACTAAAGATGATTCAAAAAGCGAAATTGGAGGGGTGAAGAGCCCAGACTCTAATGGAGGGAATAACGTGAAGACCGATACGGACGCTTTGAAAGAGCGCGTGAAAAGTAAACTCGCTGCTTTTAGACCTGTCAAGAAAACCTCTGAAAGCCCTACCAGCTCAAAAAATAACTCAGACGAAGACACGCCACAGAAACAAAAGGCAGTCAAGAGGTCAGAAGAAAATTCCCGAACACCAGACAAGACTTCTTCCCATGAGCAGCTGAATGACAGTGAGCTCAGTGAAACAA
Organism: Lepisma saccharinum; assembly: GCA_022664845.1. NCBI lineage: Eukaryota > Metazoa > Arthropoda > Insecta > Zygentoma > Lepismatidae > Lepisma > Lepisma saccharinum. The sequence continues at coordinate 5,620 of JAGDQP010034347.1, read as the reverse complement.
AAGGAGAAAGTTCTCCAAATATCTCCAGTACGTCTATTTTATCCAATGAATCGACTTCTTCCATTCAAGATAGTGGTACTTCGACATCAAGCACACCGGTGCAAGGCACTTCAGCGTCCAGTACACCCACCGATGGAAGTACTCCGAAATCGAAATTGTCGTCACCGAAACCACAGAAACTAACACCGAAGCAGTTGCAGAGATTTTTAGAGAAGTGTAGGAGACAACAACAGAAGGATAAAGAAAGAAAGGTAACTAAATAACATTTCTGTCATTTAAAAAAGATAAATATAAAATATTATGTCTGTTATGCAGTGGCAAGAAGGTTGTCTCTGAAGTTTATTGAACTTGACGTAGAAATTATAGGTTGGAATGGAATGACACACGAGGAAGGTTTTCTGGGTGTTTATCAAACCAGTTTTTGTTAATATTCTGGTATTGCACAATAATCTAATACTGTACAATTGGTCTTTGAACTAGATAGGTAACGTAAAATAGGGTGAAGTTAACCAGTTTTGAACGTCCAACCATTTTCCTAAGTATATTATTATGATTATTATTTTTGCGTTAAATTTTACGCAAGCTTCCATGTTTTGAGTCATAACAAATGTTCGTACTTCTATTCTCGTATCCTAATTACTTGAATACATCATATTAGTAAGCCCAGTGAGAACACGAAGTTCCGGTACCGTAGTGTCTAACTAGCCCAGTAATTTAACTGTTGGTGCAAATTCCACCTTAAATATCCCTATACATATTACTGGTCAACTTCACTATAAAATTGGGAAAATTTGCACCATTTTGCATTTTTATTTATCCAACAGACATTATTTTAGTGTCAGTTTTCATGAGACACACACATTTGTCAACAGTTCCATGCCCATGTTTTACGGGGAGAAGAAATTCGTATCTGGTGTTGAAAGAGTCCCAGCCGTAAAGTTTGGAAACCATTAAATATAGGTTAAAAGAACGTGATTAATACACATAATTTTATTACGAGAATATGCAAATATTTTAAACCTTGTAATTCATCATATTATGTAGCCGGAAGTTTTTAAAACATATTAAAAACACTTCCATTTTACCCCAAGGGGGCTTAAGATAAGGTTTAGATTGTGCTGTATTATTATGTGTGAGCACAGATTAGAAATTGTGTAAGTAGGTAAAACCAAATTGGTACGAGAACCAACATTTCTCTTAGACAGTGATGTCTTACAGGACTATGGCCATGTGCCTGAATATGATTTAACCTCGTTCATCAATGGTTCCCAACCATTTCCAAATCGTAAACCCCGTGAAACCAGTGATAATTCATCGCGGCCATCTTGCTGTACCCCGCCAGCCCATGGTGAATGAAATAAATATAAGTAATTCACACAATATCGGTAAATACGAGTTTTATCAGTCTATTTCTCACAAATTCATATAGAATAACAAAGAAATAATAGGAAGGTTGCGAGAATGCAATACCGTTTAATTAAAAACGCTTAAGGACAACCGTAAAAATAAACGGGTGTAAATCAGTCATTAAAAATTAATAAAATCTGAAAATATTGTCAATATAGGTGTTTATCAAAATTGTCATTGAAAATATTTTTTCTAGTTTAAATTACATGAGAAAATGACTAACAATATTTTTTTTAATATATATAATTTTGTTCGCGCTCCCCCTACAGAATGCTTGGGGTGAACTCAGGTTGGGAACCACTGTCGTAACGTGATTTTGCCTATGGAGTTTTATTTGTTCGTTACCTGTGATCCTGGTATCTTAGAACGATCGAAAATTTGAGTAAAAATACTAGATAGTATTGGGTATAGTAAGTACTCAGTCTCTTTTAGTTTTCTTAAATATCTATTTAAATGTGTTGTTCTGTGAAATACTACTTGATTTTCAGAAAGAGAACATTGATTCGGATTTTGAGGAAAGGATCGTAATATCAATGTTCGGGTTAGTTTAAAAAATAAAATAAATAGCAGTTTTATCCACCTTTGTCGTAAGAGCTTCGTAGATATTTCTGTTTGGATATATTATAGTATATTGAATTTTAATTTAAAGACCTTTATGCAACTTTGGCTCAGGCCGATTGAGTTATATTTGTATCTGTATTCGAAAATTTAACATATTCGGATTATACGTGAAATATAGTTCACTGACCTGCACTTAATTTCTGGAAACCTCAGAATTGAAGGGTTTGTAGCAAGAGGGAATAATTCCATTTTATCGAATTTTCTATGAAAGTAACACTGACATTAATGGAAATGCATACCTTACCTTACCACATGGCGCTACAGCACTGGGTGTGGTTTGGCCTCAGATACTATTCGCCTCCACTCCATTCTATTCATTGCTGTCTTCTTCCAATGGATGGATCCTCCTGCACTTTGTCCATCCAACTTTTCTTCGGTCGCCCTCTTTTCTTGTTTGAATATACTCTTTCTTCTAACATTCTTCTGGGCATTCTTTTCTCATCCATTCTTAATACCTGACCTACCCAGTTAATTCTTCTTGATTTGACAAATCTAACTGTCTTTTCCTTCCATTTATGGAAATGTATAATCTGAATAATTCGTTATGTTAAAATCCTTTGTATTTCCTTCCGTTCAAGTGAATTTTCCTTATTCCTGTGCCAAAGATGTAACATTTTTTTCTGAAATATATTGTAAAACTTTGTCGTAACTTTTCGAGTCTAAATTTAAGCTTCCAGTTTTCAAAATACAGTGTGATGAAGGATGTGATGAGATGGAGCGTAGCTCGGCTTTTGAAACTTGCTAGCCATTGGTCAATCAAGCATAGAATTTTAATTTATTGTGTAAGCGCCAGCATATTGCTGCCGGTTATAATACTGTCACATCTCAAAATTTGTCAGTTTTGAGTTACATATTCAGACTGTAGAAACTGCACTATATCCGGCAATATATCTAACCGTATCTCTTCTACAAGCCACGTGAGAGTGCTATTGTCAGTCTTCCACAACCGCAGTTAATATTTGTATCCGTCTTCAATACTGGCATTACTTTATATTAACACAATCTCACAATAATGGCGCTGATCAGCAAGAGAAAACTTTGAAATGTAAAACTGTTTAAGCAGTATTCTTACTTTTCAATGTAACTTACAAAATCATCAAAATTTTCAATTGCGATTTTCCCAAAACTAACTCTTTTGAGTTGTGACAGTATTATTGCCGGGCAGCGATATGTTTTTAAGTACTACGCTTTAGTAACTTGTCTTATAATGTAGGGTGTCCGCAAATATCTCTTTATAAAATGGAATGGAGTCACTGTCAGTGGTGTTATGCACGTGAACGAGAAAGTCATAAAATATTTCTGCTTATCTCCCAAACACGATATGCTCCCCTCGGGTTACGCTGCAGACATCGCGATGATACTCTCACGCAGATCGGAGCATGTTTATCAATATTATGTTGGCAACCTGCAGCGGTACGTAATTTCAATTGTTGCAGATTCTTAAAGATAGTGTGTACGCACCTTTCCTGCCCACAGACTCTGCAACAATTGATTGCATCAGTGCAACTATCCAGTGCATCTAGATATGCATGCTTGAGCGTGTATGGGAATATTGCCTTGACGTCTGCTACGTGACACGGGGAGCCATATTGAGTGTTGTCTGTATAATGGGCACCATTTCATGTGCATGCGACTACAGACAGTGACTCGATATATGTTTATAATCACGAAGGCTATTTGTGGACGCCCTGAATAGTCTTTATTCTGCACTTTAAGCTGCGCTATTTGGTTTAGCCTTTGAAACTTTGATACAACTTTTACAAGTGCGAGGTATCCTGAAATTCAGGTAGATAAGAGGGTCACGTTTGGAACCTCACAGAGCATAAATTATTCATGTACGAAACAGTCATGAAAAGTCATATTTTCAGGCAGGCGTTTGATAATCGTACATCACAGAAGGTTTTAAAAGTAAAATTGTATTTTAATGTTAATTAAATTCAGAATTACTTGAAATTTTAAAATAAGTAAGTATAAGCTGGGCAATTCTCGTTCTGTTTGTTGTGAATCACATGGGGGAAAATTGAATATTCATTAAATATTAATGTTATGTATTCATTGAATTTCATTAATTCCATACAGGGAAGCGTTTAAGGAACTGCGCGAAGATATTCACATGGTAAAATTGAGCTTTTCGGTTTTATTTTAACTTCGTGCTTATGTTGACTAGTTTATAAACTAAATGCAATTATGAAATTCGGAATAAACTGCAATACCTTTTTCCACTAGAACGAATTAAGCTAAACAGTATAATAGAAATAATATCCTCCGCCAAAGGGATCTCAAGTATAATGATCCAGCTACAATAAGCCTCAATTACCTATCCGGAGTCTAACTGCCAGACGCGGTTGCCACTGTTAAATAATGGTTTTTAAATACAGTACTCAAATATCACGAAAATGGCACTTAGTTTAGTATTGTATAAGTACATGTAATTGGCAGAGCTTCCGGATTTAGCTCTTAGGAAACTAATCGGCTTTTCACTGTCATAGGGGGGTTCATTTATTATTCTGTGTCTCTTCAGGTTGGGTATTACCGTTGATGAAATTAGTCGCGTGCTGTCTCAGTTGATACCGCGATTGCTAACCTATATTGGGTGATGCCTTTGATGGGAAAATCTTTAACGATAATGAATTGAACTACGCCTAGTTACACTTCTACGAACATGCGAATTTCGTTATGGTATCTTTAATACGTCCCAGCCGCTGCCCCTTTTCTCCCATAGCAATAGGAAAAGAATAGATCTAACAGACTGTAGCCTTTAGGTTGTGTAAAAGGGAGAAATTTAAAGTTTAACGTTCCTTTGCAAGAAGTAATTAGAAATTTAATATCCCCTGACTTAACCTAATTCCGTGATGTTAAAAGAAGTCTTCTTTTATTGTGTGATTCTGTTAACATGATCTGTGATGAAAGAACATATCAGGAATTCAGTACATCTAAGTACCATTATTTTACATGTAGAAACGTATTAATGTTCAGTTCGTTAGGAACATTAACACCAATTGTCTATACTTATAGTGAACTTATATCTTGGCTTTAACAAGACCTTCTCTGGCATCATAAACTAGTAGGGCTAATTAAACCTATCAGAAACTAGCCTACAGCTAAATTCAATAGATATAAAGTTAAGTTTTGCAAATAAGTTAACAATCTTGGCCCAACGAACATAATTTAAAATTGTCAACAACTGTGTCATGTAGAAACTATATAAGTGTTAAAGTGTAGTAAATTTTTGCTATTTTTGGATCTTGTTATCAGATCTATTGTAGATAAATTAGTATTGTATTTATGATTGATGGGTACATGTTACGAAGATTGTGTGCTTTCTGAAAATCAGTGTAGTATAAGTTGGATAAAGAAAAACGTAGTATGTAGTGTATTGTGAAAAATGCAGAGCTGGTAAGTAGAAACATCCTTAATTCTTTTCAACCCTTTACAGGAACGTGAAAAAAAGAAGGCAGAAGAAAGGGCTGAACGGGAAAAGCAAAGAAAAGAGAAGGAAGAGCTTAGAAAGAAGGAAAAGGAACAGAGGGAGAAGGAAAAAATGGAAAAGCTAAAGAAGAAACAGGCGGAGTTAGAGTAAGTTTTTCTTAAC